>JANZLQ010000022.1:230736-277675 GCA_026212715.1 Elanus axillaris | reverse complement strand
TTATAATTACTTTCTTCTTTTCTGTTCTATTAAACTGTTCTTATCTCAACCCACGAGTTTTACTTTTTTTTCCCCGACATTCTCCCCCATCCCACTTGGGGTGGGGGGAAGGGGTGAGCGGCTGCGTGGTGTTAGCTGCTCGCTGGCATTAAACCACGACATCTCCGACCTGCTAAGGCTCACATTTCACCAGTGCCATGAGTGGTGCTGAGCCTTGGGGATGGGTGGAGGGTAGTTCCTACGGTGTAAAGTTAGATTATACTAAGTGTCTGAGACTGCAGTAATCTTTGTAAGAACAGTAAGCTTCCAGGGGTGACACCTGTGTATCCATCTAACTGCGGATGCAAAAGCCAAGCTTCAGACATCAGCCCCTCAGAACAACATTTGTGGTACTTTGTTCCAGTGTCGTGGCACTGCCAGCCTGGTCTGGTTCCACGCTGAACGGCTCCCAGCCTGTACAGGCTTGGAGGTATGTGCTTCACTGAATGAACCTTCTCCCCGCACCTGTGCATGGCCCTGGCTGAAAGGAACAGAGAGCACGGTCTGAGCTGTGCTGTGCTTGTCGTGAAAGGCCAGTGTAGCAGGGCTCCTCATCAACAGGGGAGGAGACCTTGCAACCATTCACAAAGCATGTAAGCCAACCACATGGACCAACACACCAAGAAAGCTCACGCAGTTACACCTCTTTTCTGAAGAACATGCTTAGTCTGTAAAGAGAAACACAACTTGACTGCAGCTCAGACAGGTGAGCCAAAGCTTACACCCTCCTTAGACGCCTGCCTCTGTCCACTTCTTCAAACTCAACCAGCCTTCCGGCATTTACGAATCGAGCTATCACCTGACCCTTCTCTTCACAATACTGGTAGAGGAGACGATTAGTTGATGGTACTGGTAGGTCCAACTAGCTCATAATAGCTCATAATATCTCCTGCTGTTACTTGAACCCTAAGCCTATATACTTTTTCTATGTAACAATCAAGTATTAATTCAAGAAACTAGCATGACTCATCGCCTGGGGCAATGAGCAATAATGTTGCTATTACCACCTTTCAATACAAAAAAGATTAGGAGAAAGGAATTTGAAGAATATGACTCTGCATATTCATCCATTTCTGACTGCTGAATGAATGCTTATTTAGGAAGTTTTAATTCCCCAATTTTGGCAAAACATACAAGCAATACGCAAACATTTGTGAAAGAGGAAGCCCAATCAGACTGAATAGCCAGAGAGAACAAAATGGGGCAGAGCCAAGAGCCTTTCTCACACTTGGTACAATACACCTGGTAGCAGCCTACTCGGCAATGCCTCTTGCATGCGTACTTTCAGACTGTGACGCAGAGCAACACCAAAACCACCTTTCCAGCAAGCAATGGAGAGCATCCTGCAGTGAGGACAGGGAGATGTCCTACACTGCTGCAGGCTCATACCTGCCTTTGTTGAAATTAAGTCCACTGCTTCACACAAAAACCTGGAGAGCACTCCACTGAGGAATGCTAGGGTTATTTAGCAAAAACTTTGTCATCTTGTGTTGGTATAAATAACTTCCTGCTTGCTTTATTTTTTACAGTAAAACCACTAGAGATGATGCTATGACTGGAAATCTAGACAGCATCTAAATGTTCAAGGATCCTGAATTTGAGTATTTCTATTGCCTCTTTTATGGGAACTATTAACTGTAATTTAAGCCCAAAATGTTAAAAGCGGGATACAGATTTAAGGGTTCTTTCATACCAATTAGGAGTAATTTCTAGCTGCACTTCAATGAACAGGCTTTTACCTTTTGTTACAGTGGAAAAATCACTTATCCACTGTAGCATAGGACATCTGCATAGATTTGTTTCTTATTATCTTTAATGGTATTGGCAAATACAGAGTTAACACATTTCTGTTAAATATATCTGCAGTTGTTGGAATACCATCTTCTAAGAAAATTACAAGTTTAAGTATTCAGTTAAACCAAAGTTACAATTTAATTAACATACTAGTAAAATATTCAAAGATGATGTCACCTCATCATTCACACTGCACTTGGAGGCATAAAGGAAGATCCTCTGACTTGACTCACAAGCAACCTAGAAATAACATGATTGCAATCTCTAACATGCTGGAAAATGCTAAGATATGAAAGGCCAATCTGTGCTTTTAAGAAAGTTTTGTTTCTACTGTTCCTAAGCTCTATTTTCATTCCCTTCCTCAATGTGTAACTGTTTGTGCATACATAGAAAATATAACTCAGCACTGATAAAAAAGGCTTAATTATTTAATTTCAAAACTTTAACAGTCTCTAGAGGAATAACAGAGAACAATGTCAAATATTCGCTATCACAACAGTGATGTCACAGTCTTTGTCAAACACTAAGGTTAACCTAAAATGGAGAGTTAAATGATACCCCCTCACCCCCCCCCACGATTTCTCTACACTGTCTCCCTGAATTGTCTAGTCAAGTCAGTTTGTGTGGGCTGTGACCTCTTACTTCTCTGCAGGCCATAAGATCAAGACCTTATGAAAACTGTTTCTCCTTTTTCTGCCACTGTGAATCGTATACTTCGGTTAGCGAAGAAGAAATTTTTGAGAGTTAGCACCATTTTTGGAAAAACAAATTCAACTATCAGATCAGAACAGAAAAGGCAATTTGCCTGTCATTAGCTTGTACGTATATATTGTAAAGACCTTTTCCTGCTCTAAATGGCAAACTGAAAAGAAAGGCTAAACGTTGGTTTGCTTTTACCAATTCTGTACGTTATCTCACATGGCAAGTGGCCACTGACAAAAGACAGCAGTAGCTTTGGATGTCAGCATCTAGAAGACATCTACTAACACAGAGGAATGAATTGGTGAGAAAAACATAGAATCACAGACAGCTCAAGCTGGAAGAGACCTTGAAAGATCATCTAGTCCAACCTTTCATGGCAAAGGAAGGCTGGATGAGATTATCTAATGCCCTGTCCAATCACACCTTGGAAATCTCCAGTGACAGGGACTCAACCGCATCTCTGGGGAGGTTGTTCCAGTGATTAACTGTTCTCACTGTCAAAAATCTCCTTCTTATATCAAGATGAAACCTCTCCCAGTGCAACTTGTAAACATGTTGCCCCCTGACCTCTCCGTGCGGCTCCTTGCAAAGAGGCAGCCTCTATCCTCTTTCCAGCTGCCATTTAAGTACTGGAATACTGTGATGAGGTCCTCCTAAGCCTTCTCTTCTATAGGTTGAAAAGGCCTAATTCTTTCAGTCCTTCCTCACAGGGCACGTTCTCCAGCCCTCTGACGATCTTTGTGAACTCTCCATGGACCCTCTCCAGTCTGTCCGTGTCTTTTTTGAAGTGTGGGCACCAGAACTGGACACGCTGTTCCAGGTGCAGCCTGACAAGTGCTGAGTAGAATGAGATGATCCCGTCTCTGTTTCTGCGAGTAAAGCCCCTGAGGACGCAGCCCAGGATCTGACTTGCCTGCGTTGCTGCCGCGGTGCACTGCTGATGTGTGTTCAACTTGATGTCCACCAGGACGCCCAGGTCCCTTTCAGCAAGGCCGCTCACCAGCCACACAGACTTTAGCCTGTACTGGGCTCTTTGGTTGCTTTGTCCCAGGTGCAACACTTTGCACTTGTCTTTGTTAAACTTCATAGTGTTCCTGCCAGCCCGCTCCTCCAGCCTGTCTGGGTCCCTCTGTAAGATGGCTGGCTCTCCCTTCTGACACATCCACCTCATCACCCAGTTTAGTATCATCATTTACTACACTAAAATGAACAATCCCGAGCAAGAGCTCCACGGTGTTCTTATATTGCTGTCTCCACGCAGAACAATGAATGAGCTCAGGCCTTAGAGAAGTTGAACTAAACACAGACACCACACCTGGAACCCAATCTCCCACGCTATGGCATTCCCAGGACTTTCCACAGCCCTGGCAATTGCCTGGGCTGCCCATCCCTCCCCACACACAGCCCAGTTGCCAGCTGCATTCCAGACTCCCACTGGTTCATGCAACAGAACAGTTAATGAAACATCTACAAGCGCGGCTGTGCTGCAGGGTGAGATGCAGGTCGTCTTCTGTATGGTTGTGTCACATGCTTCAATTTTACTGCTGCCTTTGTTATTAATAGACAACGTGGAAAATTATTGCTGGGGAACTATCTGCCACCTCCCACCATCATAGCTTTGAAGACTACTGTGTAGCCTTTATCCCGTAAGGCTTCATCAGATGATACTTAGCTGATGCCAGGAGAGCCTCAACTGCTTGTCTCAGCTCAATAAACTTCCTAACTAGGTTCTAAAGGTTACAAAACTTAAGAAATGCACGCAGATTCACAACATCCACAGACAAAAGTTAGCTCATGTCCTCTGTTCCCTGTCCTATCATAGTACTCTCCTGGAAGGGTAACCAAAAGCTAGAAAGCTATATTTCAAAAAAACCCCATAGGCAACTGTGATGCCTCCGTGACTATGGAAAGATTAGAAGAAACATTTAGACCAAAGCTCTGCAATGACCAAAACCATGTATTTTTGGATCCTAGTGTCTTTCCTCTTCCTTCTCCCTGCTTTCGAAATACCAATAGCAATCTGAAAACAAAACAAACACAAAAGCTACTCAAGTTCTCTGGCATTTTAAGCAATAAAATAATGTTTTACATCCAACAACTCTCTAGCAAGAAACACCCAAGACTCTCCATTAATGTTAATGTAGCTATATAAAGAGGATTCGCCCCAAAACCTTTGACTATATTCTGAAGGGAAAACTGTTATTATTGAGCACTGTTTTTATCTTTATTAGCTTTTTCTTTACTAGCTGTACCCTTTTTTTTTTTTCAGCTCCACTTCAGTGACCATACATAATCATGGAAATTTATTTTACATTCAGCCTTTACATCATTCCCTGGCCCCTTTGGGCAGATTCTAGTACCTCCCTACTCACTGTTCCAGAATATATTATAAAAGCAATTTTGGCCAACTGCTCCCACAAGAGTGGGTTCTTGTCAATGCATTGCATTGATCTAGCTGAATGAAGGAAGGGGACTCTACTCATGTTTCCCTCATGCCTGATGCACAATGCCACCTCAAAGAAATTGCTTTCAAGTGCTTTATTTTGACTGTGGTAACATAACTTTTATTTTCATTGGGTTTTTCTGCCTTAAAAGTTATAAAGATTTCCTTTGGAAGATGCAAAAACAAAGTCTGCAAGAATTAAATTGATTAGAACTGGCTCTCAAATGATCTAGTAAGGGTTCTTCTAACTCAGCTCTTATTTGCTGTGGCATCATCGGTTAATATGCAGAGTGCAGTTTCAGCTCATCCTCTCACACATGCTATACATGCACACAGTTTGCACAGTTGCACCAGGAATTAAATGTATGCATCTACACATAACACAAAGCTTGCACAAAACTTCAAGTCAATTAGGCTCATCCATGCGACTTAAATGCATAAAGAAGGTACCAACTGAATTTAGTTTGCTCTCTATTGCACACAGATTAACAGGCTGGTGACCACTTCGGTACTAGTACAGCTATTTTGTACATGCTACATCCTACATGTACATCCTACATTTAAGTGCATGCACTGTGATTCTGCAGTATAAATCAAGAAGTCAGCTTAAAACAAGTACCTGGCATGACTGGAAAAAAGGCTGAAATATGCAGAAATGCACTGATGTCAAGTCAAGAGACTTAAGAACTGTGACACCAGTTAATTAGAAGTTAAGCTCAGTGGTAGTAATTTGGGGTTCCTCCCCCCCCTTTTTGTTTCTTAGAGCATCATTATTCTATTGCAGAAAAGGTTTCCTTTTTAGCCACCACCATCGTGTGCGGTAGGTTAGTCTCAACCTGGATGACAAAATATTTCATAATTTATAAGAGTTTTTTGGTGTTTTTTTCCCCACACGTTTATGGGGCTTTAATGCCACTACTTCCACCTGCAAGAAGACAGGTACCTTCCTCATATTCCTCAGAGTGCAGTAAAAACAAACTGTACAGAAGGCAGGCTCCTATCAAAAGCTGGATTGTAAAATATAATGCAGGCGGGTTGGAAACATGCAGCTTGTAGTTATACCTATAACAGTAACTTACAACAGGTATTGCATAATACACAGAAACCAGTGATAATAATTGAGAGATTATCCTTATATGGGAAATTATGTTACATGGATCCTTCTTTGTCCCCCAAACTATTTTGAGCTGAAAATGCACTTAATAAGAAACATGGGATGCAGGATTAGAGTGTGCTACAACATGATGATTGGATGTAGAATCCTCACATTTTGTTTCTCACTTTAATTTTAAACTATTTTGTGTTTGTTTTCATTCTAGCCTTACTTTCTCCAGTCCTGCTTGCCAACTGATGTAAAATTTCACCATTTCTGGGCCAAATGGATAATACAGCTGCACAAGAGTCATGAGAGTACTTTCAAATATATACTGTGCTGTCACACCTCCACACTGTCTCATCCTTGATAACAGTAGAAGTGAGCTTGCAGCACAGAACTCAGTGAGAACGTTGCCTCTGGCATTTTCAACAGGAGTTGGTAATGTCAAGGAAAGATTATTCTAGCAGGACAGGCAAGCCTGGCTCTCTTCTCCAGTGTTACAAATAAATGGTGAAATGGCATTATGAGTTTTGCATTTCTTTTATAAAACTCTCTTCGAGAGGACCACTGAAACTGAGAAGTGCTATTGTCAATATTTTACACAAGGTTCTGAAATGCAGGGGGATTATGGTTTGGTTAAACCACAAAAGACAACAGGGATTTCCTATTAACAAGGAACAGAACTGCAGTATTTGGAATGCTATGATAGTACTTCAAACACCGTCTCAGACTTCCCATGTACTTTCATTTCCCCTCCTTCGGCATTTGGAAGCAAGAGAGAAGAAAGGCTAGCAGATCAGCCTTCAAGTACCAGCAAAAGAATTCTAGGGCTGACACGTAAATACCTCTTCTGGGACAACTCCTCAGAGCTCCACGTTTCTTTCGATAACAACAAGGAAATTTTTTCTCACTGATTGCTTTTTGCAATCGAACTTACCAAATAGAACTTCCCTCAAATGATTCTTCCAACTACTCTGATAGAAAACTAACCTTGTTATATTTATTGACAGAACATTGAAATAAATATTATAGATCTAGAGGGAATGTTTCAGTTCAATGATTATTTTTTTAAGGAAATAACAAATGCACTTTACTCCCCTTGGCATATTATGCCGGGAATAATCTGAAAAAATGCTTACTTTGTTGAAACTGCATCTCAAACCCAACTTCTTCCAGTCCCCAAAGAGCAGGCACCCTTTTGAACATATCTGATCTTGAGCAAACAAGCAATTTGCAATTTTAATTGTTTGCAGAATTCTCTTTCTGTGCTTGTTCAGGAAATTAAAGGAAAACAGTTCACACTTTTATCTGCAGCAGTGAGAAGACGTGAAGTCTGGGGGAATGTAATTTGTTTCTTAGGGAATGAGTAGGGCTTAGAATCAGCTATTGGTAGTTTAATACATTTCACTGAATCTTTCAGTATCCTTCAGTACTTGCTCCTAGTAGACAGCTTCTTCCAAGGTTTGTAGTCAAAACACTAGTCTAGCCAGCACCCTTACCGGTTATAACTCTGCTCTGGAACCTTACAGCAGGATTATTCATTTGGCAGAGAGTGGGATCAACGACAGATAAACTAAAAGAGTTTCGGGGCCAAGGAGGAGAAGGGTACAATGGAAAAGTGCTGAGGGCCCTTGAGTGTAGGGGATGAAACTATTTGAAAAATTACGCATAGGTCTGAGAAAAATGTATGAAGCTGAGCAGAATTTTGCTCTGTTTTGCTAAATATGGTATGAAAAAGCTTTTCACAAATACGGCAACACTGAGATGCTTAAATGAGATTGTTTCTCTTCAACAGCATGAATCGAAGAGCCACCACACACAATTAGCCAAATGGCCTCTTTTGCAAATTTTATAGGCAACACACCAGTATTCAGTCAAATAACCTCCTAAGGCAGGTTCTCTGAGTTCCTAAAGACAATAATTTGAAATAATATAAGATGATAAATGCAAATGTATTACAGTACAATGCCACAAAGCTCCCCAAAACTCTGTCACTTTCATTATCCAAACAGCCTGACGTTACCTATTTCACAATGAGGACCTAAAAAGACACTAATTTTTTTGGAGGTTTTAAAACCTGAAACTAGACCTTGGAACAGAAACAAACAGAAAAACCCCAACCCAAACAACCAAAGGATACTACAGTTAAAGTCTATACCACATGTGAAAGCACACTGCAGAAATGCTACAAGCTGCATCTCAATTTTATTTACCTTGAGGGTCCCTCACCGAGTCAAAAGCATTGCTAAAATTGTGAGGAAGCTTTCTGTGATTAGAAGACCAATGCCTAGTTTGACCAGAGACAGAATATGATTATACTCCTCCCACAGGACCAAGCATGAACCTCATCTGTATATGGCTTCTAGCTAAAGAACACTGCTACTGAAAGTAACTTATTCCTTGCCAGAGGTTATATCCAGTGTCTTTTCTGTGGACATTATGTATAGAGACTTTGTACGCTACTGAAAGAAGAGACATGTGAAGCCTTCTGGATAGTATCTGTTCATGAAGAACTACAGGATTCTTTTCAGCTCTGTTCACTGTTAGAGCTTTACTTACTTATTGAGCATGCAGACTCAGAATTCTTGCCATAAAGAATTGTTCTGTACAAGTTTTGCAGCAATAATCATTTCTTCCCAGCATACTATGTTTTGACTAACCTTGGAGAATATTTATGAATTCATAGCCTATGACTGTGTTATATGTAGATTAAGCCACTGCTTTTGATGCAATTTTTCCTACTGTCATTGTAAAACTATTCAAAAGAATAAACGCTTATTAAGAAAGGAAAACAAAAAGTACCTCTTACTGGCAAGGCTGGTCATCATTTGGTGTTCATGGTTCCTGGTTACCCAGTAACTGTCCCTCACTGGAGATGCATATGGTTTTCCCAAATATTGGTGAAGGCTCTTTTAATGGTCCCAGTGAAAATGTTTTGGAAACAAACACCAGCATGGTTTCTTTTTGCTGGCTGTCTTGTATCTGTTTGCTCAGTATCTGTGTACACACACACGGACAGGGGAATGCCCTACATTTCTCAAACATTTCCACTTAAGACAGCACAGTCTCTTTGCACTGTGTTATTTGTACTCCAGAATGTGGAGGGTTAGTATAGGAAGAAGCGGAGAACAGTACGGTCGCTGTTTCTAAAACCCTTTTCTGATCCTTAGGTAGAGGACTGCAGTCCTCACGAGCAGTATACAAACTTGCTTCATGTACTGACTTGAGCATATATTGACTATCAGTGCCTAACAGTATAAAGTATCCTTTGTAAAAACAGAAATCCTTTAGGATCTATGCATGACCTTTTAACATCTATATTTACTGGAAAACACAGAATAGAATAGTTCCAGTTGGAACTGTTTTCTGGTCTGGTAACAAACTTAAAGGAAAATGGTATAATCAACATATACTTTGGGCCTTGCACACTGCCACCTCGTGGTAATTCAGACCCACATTCTACATGAGCCCCAAACACTAAATATCCTCTTAAAACTTGAATGTGAAAAGGCAACAGTATTTCCTGGCATCATCTCCTAGAAACATCAATGAGCCAAAATAAGCATGTAAGTTATACAAACTCCACTGTTGCTTTCTACTTCAAAGGAACTGCTCTTCTTGCCTCACGTAGCGGCTGCCTCAAAAGACCAACTCACTAATTTCAGGCTTTTCCATACACAGACAGCATCTGTTACATTGAGGGTCTATAAATTCCTACTGCTCCATTCATGACAGAGTCATTAAGAGGGCTGTATACTGAAAGGTAGATCATCATTTAAAACGCCATTTTAGATAAAGCTAAATTGAAGCAAGGCAGTCAAATGACTTTTCCGAATTCCCAGATGGGTAGAAATGGAAATAGGAACCACTGGAGCTGACTGTGGTAACATTACCACTAGACCGAACTTGCATTATATACAGTGAATTTGAAACCTTCACACTGGAATGAGGGCAAGACGCTTGTAAGGCTTGTAAGGCAAAAAAGAGGAGGAGTATCTTCAGGAAACTGAAAACCAAGCATTACTACATCTCCCTGCACATGCTGAAGTCCTTCCAAGGTAGTACCAACACCCTTTTGCTTGCTGGCATGCTCATCAGAGAAAGCACTGCTGCTACAGCAGAGGGCTGGATTAGTCTGGGGGCTAACCCATTCTCCTGCACTGCAGCAGCAGCTTTGGAGCAATACTATACATAGATACAGTATAGTGGCATCATCAGCATTTATGGGACACAGGAAATAAGCGTGTGTTACCTGCATGATGCTGTGCTTTGTATCATACCAAGTCAGATAAATCAGGATACGGATTTCACTCTGCTTAGCTCCTCAGACCATACTCTACACCACTTTATCACATCTACTGATAAACGCAGTCCCTTTGTGCATATGTAAATAACAGCTGTTGACAATGACATCTTAGCGGTATCTTGGAGAGGAGCTCTTACAATCTGTGAAAATATAAAATACAAAGACTAAGAGTAATGAGGTAGACCGGAGAACTGTTCAAAAGGGGTCTGTCCTAATGCCAGTGCCAGTAGCCATAACAGCAAAATCAGGAAATATGAAAGTGAATATACCAAGCCAAACTAAATCTGCATACAACTCATGATTACGTGTCTAACAGAGACTAATGGCACACACACAAGGAAGACCACAATAACCACAGAAACATTGATTCCCCTAGATACTTCCTGACCTCCAGCAACCTGGTGCAATTCCTTTCCTTCAGGAATTGGTCCATTCATTTTTGAAAACGCATGGACTTTGAATTGAGGTAAAAGAGAACAGAGGGATGGGTCACCATTTGATGTGAATTGGCATAATTCCATGGACTCCACTGGAGATACACAGGTCTGCAGCAGGCAGCGAACTCGATCAGTGTGCTCAACAAAGAGAATTCACTTTATGCATTTAAGAAAGAGCAACACCTGGGCAACAATATCGATTTAGGTATGTATTTACCAAAGTTTTTCTGTAATGTCTCGCTCCTCTGTATCTCAAAGGTAGTTCACAAGAGTGGTTCAAATGATAAAAAAAAGACAGCCATTGCCACTTTTTTATATTTTGAAAACGTAGCACTGAGGACAAGTCAAATATTTTTTGCAGTATTTCTTCTAATAGTAGTTTTGGGGTTATGTGAATTTCTACTTGCACGTGGACTTAATAACACTGCTGCACATTTTGCTTTCTAGAACCTCGGGTAACTGGCAGCACAAGGCAACCCTTTACAGTGTAATACCTTATGCCGGGCCACCATACTGTAAGACCACAGAGTTGATAACTCACCTACCAGGAGTTGACAGACCACATTGAAAATTGGAGGGGAAAAAAAAGAAAGAGAGAGGGGAGGAAGACAGAGAAATACATTTTTAAAGATAACCTGGAGGCAAATATAATATTTATACTTATTTATCCTCACAGCACAATCATAAGCCCCAAAACATGTCTAATGAGGTGGAACTGCAAAATGGCCATGAGTCCTACTTGGCTTCTCAGTGGTCTCTTAGCAGTCACATGGATCTATAGTTTTCAACTATGTGACTGCTGCAGGCAAAACTCCTATAAGAGTGAGAGTCACAGCAAGTCCTTAACTCCCAGTGGTATTCATCCACAAAAATGCCAACCTAGGTAAAATGAGAAGACAGACAAAAAAAGTTGCAGGGGCAATTAAGCACTGCAGACAACTGTACTTAATGCTTCAGTCACATTTGCAGGTCATCCTCTGCTCAAATTAACTTTCATTCACAGCTTTCCTCAACTCTTCAAACCTTTATAAAAAATCAGAAATATGAAAGAAATCAAAATATGTCAGAGAGTTCTTCAATGTCATCACAGAGGAACAAGCCCCAGCCTGGTCAACATTGTGTCTTCCACCTGTCATTTAGCAGATTCCAACTTTATTTCAAGCACTTTTAGAAAGTATCTGATACTTTGTAAGAACTCTGGAGTTTTCTACTGATGTAATCTAATCTGTACATTAAAACCGGTTGCTGAGTTAGAACTGTTAGAGGTTCTAAGGTGACCAGGTTAACGAACATGGTTTCTAAAAGATTGTCCTAGATTCATAATATGCTGAAAACATTTGCTTTTGTCTGAATGTCCTGATTCACAGAATCATAGAATGGTTCGGATTGGAAGGGACCTTTAAAGGTCACCTAGTTCAAACCCCCTGCAGTGGGCAGGGACATCTTTGACTAGATCAGATTGCTCAGAGCCCCATCCAACCCAACTTTTGAGTGTTTCCAGGGATGGGGCATTTACCACCTCTCTGGGCAACCTGTTCCAGTGTTTCACCAACCTCACTGGAAAAAATTTCTTCCTTATATCTAGTCTATATGTGCCCACTTTTAGTTTAAAAACATTACCCCCTGTCCCATCGCAACACACCCTGTTAAAAAGTTTGTCCCCACTTTTCTTGTAGGACCCCTTTAAGTACTGGCAGGCTGCTGTAAGGTCTCCCTTGAGCCTTCTCTTCTCCGGGCTCAACAATCCCAACTCTCTCAGCCTTACTTCATAGGAGAGGTGTTCCATCCCTCTGATCATTTTTGCTCTTTCTTAAATGTCCACTTTTTAGATGTCAGATTTGCAGCACTTGAGAACCAAAAAAATTCCCACAAAAAACCCCAAAAAACATCAAGCTACCTATAAGGCATCTTTGGCATTATAGAAGTATGAGGGTCTGAGCTGAGCCAGCTAAGCACCACTTACTTACTTGGACACCAAAACATTTTGCTGTGGTTCTGAGGAGCCGTGGCTTCCAGCAAGAGCAGAGAAAATTGCAGTTCCTTCAGAGCATTCGGAGGTAGTGATGGACATGTCCAACTACCTCAACGTAGGCACTGGAACTGGGGACATTTGGCTCAAAGATTAGTTCTGTAGATTAAATTAGCTCTGTAGTGATTACTTCTTCCCTCTCCAAGTATCTAAGAAATTCTAAACATTCTCACCTATTGTTAAACAAGTTTTCAGACATGTTTTAGCTTGGCAATTCAGATACTCCATGCATAGGTATCATCTAACTGATCAGGTGATGGGTACATCATATGGGGATTCCCAAAATGAACTTCCAAATGAGGAAGCAGTGTCAGAAAAAAGGGGGAGCAACTTTCAGGATATTGTAATATGACCATAGTAATAAATCAGTTAATAGTCCAAAAAAACTGCACTCTGCAGGCTGAAATTAGAAGCGTAAAGGAAAAATTTAAACCCACAGCTATGGAAGTTACTGACAGTTTTAGTTGTTACTGCTTGAGTATCTTCAGAAGTGACTATCAAGTCTGATCCTGCCATGATATCTGAGAAGTCCCAAGAGGCAGCAGTTCCGACAAACTGTCAGAGCCATGAACACCCTCAATTCCAGCTGAAGTACCACAGGTGCCAAGCACCAGTGCACGCAAAAGTGGCACTTCTCTCGGTCTCTGCACTGAAGGGTTTATGTGACTTATTTTCCTCATTGCATTGCAATCTTTGTTGCAGGTTCAGGTATATAAAAAATAGAAATTAATAACCTACTAAAGGGTGCAGAAGACAGTGTGAAGCTACTTTTTAAACTCATTCACGTTTACTTGCAATAGACGGCCTGAGATGATAGAAATAGATCCCCAAGAGGTATCATGTCATAATGCTGTGCACTGGAAAGATGCATTCTAGTCTCCATTCCCACTTGGTGTCACAATTAGATTTTGTAGTCAGTAAGCTTAGTATCTTCTAAACTTAAGTCTCTGACACTGCAGATTTCTCTCTGTTTCCCATCCAATTTATCAGCCTTTTTAAAAAGACAGTAAGAATAAACTTTATCCTTTCTCTTTGGAAAACAACAAAAATGTTCTCCTCCTCTTTGCACATTATTTTTTAGGTATTTATGTAACTAAACAACAAAAATAACAGAGAACTTGCATTATTCTGATACAGAGCTGATTTGGTGTTGGCTTGAATTCCTCTGAGGTACAAGATGACCTGCCCTGTAATATAACAGCCTGAAACTGGGTGCTGGCTTATAATGTTTATAATTACAGAAATATTTAACTGTTTCATGGGATATGACAAATCAGCCTTTTACATTTATTTGTGACCTCCTATAGAAAACAGAGTACTGCAAGTCTGTAGCAAATAATTTAGCTTAATCTGCTTGATTTACTCACTATGCCTTTCACTTCTAAGACATAATTTCAAATCTAGCCCAGACCAAACTGACAGAAAATCTTTGTGATCTGAGTCACGGGAAAGGTCACATTTCAACAATTTTGTAAGCTTTAGTCTGAGGTGAACCACAGAAGCCCCAAATGTGGAATAAGTAACATAGTCACAACACCTAGTTTCAGCCATGAAATCTAGTATCCTTGATCCTCCGATGCAGCATAACGTTACTGACTGGGATCCTTACACCCTCGTAACGAAGATAAAGTGTGCAGCTCCACTATAGACACAAGTCTGCTTGTTCTCAGCTGCCTTTTTCGCTGGCCCCGTGACAACTGGATGGTTTGGTGGGGTTGGATGTTGCTGATCTGCCGTTTCCCATGCACTCTGGAGGCCCTCGAGTACTTAACTTGTGACATTACCACCTGTGTCTGGGGAGCTGACCTTTTCAAGCCAGAATGGCTGGCAGCTGTGACACAGGTTACATCTCTTCAGTGCAAAGTCTGTGACAGTCACTTGACCCTCCTTAGCACTAAGCGAGCGCATTGTCTGCAGACAGAAAGAGGAAAATGAAGCCTCTCTGCTTTATGGATTCCTCACCCTACGGACACTGAGCCATTTATCTTTGCCTGTGTGCCCCATGTACAGTCATATTTATCCACCTGTGGGGGCTGTAAGGAGCTTATTTATTATTTGTTTTCATTTAATGATCTCTGTCATTCTCCCCTAGGAATACCCATACGTACTATGCAAATCATATGAAGCCCCTGGCAATAGTGAGAATGCCTTGAGCAGTAGTATCTGGTACATCAGCTCTTCAAATGTAGCAACCTGGTTACTTGAACTAAGTCCTCCCCTGCACTCCCCCCCCCAGCCACTTTCATTTGCTGATAGCGTCATTCCCCTCCCTGACTTACCAACTAGTTAGGACTTGCTCCAGGCTCCGTTTTGCCTGAGCTGTGGCACTGAGGGCAGTGGTTTCCAAGTGGTGGTCTGTGAACCCCCTCGTCTCTACAGAAAGCAGGCTGTTTGCACGATGAGAGCTCACAAGGTCATGCCAGGAGAAGAAAAGCAAATGAAACACTTTTCTAGCAAGTACCTTGAATTTAGGCAATGACTTTGCATGATAGGGGCATTGTATGATCAAATACCTGAGGAAAGATGGTGAAAGAAGAGGCCAACAAATCATAATTAATCCCTATGATAAAAGAGCATCTATAATATGGAAAGAAGGTGTGAGAAGTGACAAGAATTCCTTCTCTCTAACCACAGCACTGCAGAAACTTAGGGACAGTGGACTGACCCTGAGACTTAGGAAAGTGTGTTTCTTTGCAATGACTTCTTCTATAACCTTTACCAATTCACTTAGCCTTTCTAAATCACATTTTCATATCTGTGATACAGGTGTAAAAATCATGTGTCATCACTGTAAAAAATCAGTGAGGTCTGAACTGCAAACAAAACAACAATCACTGCTTTTGTTAAGGGAAAACTGTGATGTTTCTCATAACCCCTTGTCACGTGCTTTATAGTGCCCAGAGTGTGACAGCCTTGCTAAAAGTCAGGTCTAACAAGTCAAAGAGCACTTTCAAATGCATTATTTTGAAAATATATACTACATTTCAACTTATCCTTCATTATCCCTATCCCTGCCTCCTTTTAGCTCCCTGCATTGCTGCTTTGCTATTCTAGTCCACATGATCTGCACTTTGATTAATTAATTTATTCTGATTATTTAACTCCTTTTTCATTTTTCTATATTCTTCTTCCTTGATTTTTCTTCCCTTATCTCCCTGACAGTCTCTTCTTTGTATCACTTTCTATTTCTGCTCTCAAGTAATTGTTTTTCTTTTCATCTCTGCTTCTTCCATTTATTATCTTCATATATGGAAAAATATACACTAATACCTCCAGGGAAAATAATCCACAATGCAGACACTCAGTGAGAGAGAGAGGAGATCCAAAGAAGCTGCAGTGCTGAAAGAGATCTAGCAGAGACAGCAAACTGAAGATTAGATATGGTTTTTGCAAGAAGATATGGCTACAGAAAAGGCTAATGAAATCTTGTCAACATATGCAGAGGCATCACCTTGTGTTACAGACCAGAGAGATTTAAATCCAGCCTTATAGGGATTTCTTGTTAGCGCATATGGAATACTGCATTAGGTTGTATGTAATATGTTGCCTTAGCAATATACTCGTCTATCCAGGTATTTATATAGACCGTATAGCCAATATTCACTATGGAACTGACAACAACCTAAAGGGAATTCAAAGAGGATCAACAGAAAAAAACAACAAGAAGCTGAAAGGACAATCGCAAAAAATGTCAGAAAATGTTGAATAGTGCTATTAGCTTGGTCAGGAACGGGTTAAAGAGCTTGCAAAAAAAAAATTGCAAATACAGAACATAGTATCAAGGAGGTAGAAATGCATTTTCACATCATGCACAAAGCGATAAAATGAAAGCAGGATAACCTAGGTTAAACTTAATGAAAAACTTGAGGCTATGCAAGAGTCTCTCAGGTGAGAGGTTTGTGAGAGCCATCATTTGGGACTTCAATGGCAGGATAACAGATTTTATTGGTTTTTTAATTGTCTCCAACCTCGTGCTGAGATGCTACACTTCAAGAGATGTTTCTATTAGAAACAGTAACTTTTAGGTTAACTTGCACCCAGATAGAACCTCTCTCTAAAACATTTAAGTCAACAAGCACCTCATTTCAGTGACTTTTTTCCAGATTCACTCACACAGAAATCAACACAGCATAAAAACATGGAAGTTATTTTCCATTCAGCAGCAGTGATGTTGTTCAAGATGCATGTTCAACCTTGGAGCATAATGAGCTTTATCTGCTACTTGACCATGCTGTAAGTCAGTGTTAATAAAAATAGACTATAAATAATTAACAGTAATTTAAATATTCACATGTTGTTGGGGGCAAGGCCTTTTATCAGACAGTTGAAGATACATTAGCGAACCATGACATATTTCACCAAGGTTAACTTTATCCTAAAAATGCTACCCTAGTGCATAGAGCAATAAGATATCAGAATGGCCATCAGACAGTTTGCTAATATATAACTACAATAGTCTTACTTGATAAACTACAATTTCAGAAATGGTTGATTCATATGAGCAAGCTTTAAAAAATATTGGAAGCATTCATTTCATTTGACTAATGCTGATATGATGCATTTATATCTTTTTTTTTTTTTTTTTTACAAAAAAGCACTCTTTCTTTTTATATACAGGAAAGTGATTTTTCTTCCACAGCATTGGAAATGTCACCTCAAATTGTCACTTGAACATAGAATTGCTCCTGAGCCAAATGATACCGTGTATAACTGCAAACATCATCTCCCCCAGGTGACTTTAGGAGCTCGGGTTTCCTTTTCTGTAAGTGTTCAGATATGTAGCTTTGCCTCTGGAGCTGAACAAGAAGCCAGCATTGAGCGTATGCTCTCCTACCCATATGCACACGTAACTTTATATTAACATGATCCATACCTACACGGTGATAAGACTAAACAAAAAAGTCTTCGTCTAAATATAGAAGTGATGCTGGAAAAAGCTCTATGAATCTCCCTCTGCGTGTAGTCTTACTAAGAGACTCCTCTCCCTGGGTGAGTATGCAATACTGACAATGAATTGGAGTCAGTGGTGCTATTAACCCCCTACTATGAAAATGCAATATGAAAACGTTCCTAAGTGCTTTGAAAAAAACATGACCTAATAGTTGAGGTTTTTTAAAATCTGAAATACAGAAAGTAAAATTTTATAAATGTGAAAAGTCAATGTTTCAATAGCATTGTTAGGTCATTTGCATTTCTCATCTGTAATATTAACTACCCAAGCTCTTCTCGTTAAATGAATGGTCTGCTGCCTTCCAGTTCATGTTAAATTTATTTACTAAAGTATACAACACAGACTTAGTAGTTAGAGAAAGGAGGCATGGTCAGCCAGGCCTCCCTGTGATACCATTGAATACTTGGCTTTTGCAAAAAAAACCCCAAATAAACAGAAAACCAAACTCAGTTACTGAAAGAAATCATTTCATGTACTGAAAAAATAATTTCTTCACATTACAGTTGCAGAGGATGAGCAGTAATAAGTGCAATCAGGTTTCCAACAAGGAAATTAATCACAAATGCCATCTCTAATTGATTTGGCATAAGCAGTCCAGCGCAGTTCAGCAACACAATGGCCATATATTCATGTCCTAATCCTGCACACGAGGATTTAGGGCCAAATTAAAAAGTTTGCAGTTCTCACTTCATTTCAAGAGGGACTTCACTCACCTCTTTACATTACATCCTATTTGCATTAATAAGAAGTTAAATACCTGCCGTTAATGCAGATATGGCTGCCCAGTGTCCAAGAAGATGTAAAATGTGACGATGTAGTCTATCTGTCAGATGTTTTCAAAACAAAGGACTTCTGCTAAGCTTTTCGAAACAGCTCACATCAGGAAGCTTTGGGTTTGCTTCTCGCTCACGTTTTTTTCCATGGAAGACCGCAAGTACCATAACCTTCATTGTTCTTGCAGTTCATTTGCAAGTGTGCAACACTGACAAACAACATTCAAATCATCCTTCAGGAATTGGGTCTTTTTTTCCCAACATCCTGCAAGTAAACCCACAGAATAGCTCATACAGAGCAAGCAGAAGGAAGAGCTCACTGTAGATCAGCTGTCTCTACTCCTGTGTATCTGGGTTCATCCCAACAATTTGGCGCCGCTTCATACAAACACTAACTAGGGACACCAGCTCCTATTCAGGAACTGAGGCAAATCTTTCCCCCCTTTCATTCTTGTTCACACATTTCAGTTGATATGATTTGTTCTGAATTAATCCAGAGCTAATCAACAACTTAACAAAGGAACAACACACAAAATAGCAGGTTTTGCACTTACTTCCTAATCCTTATTCTGATTCCCATTATGTGTAACAAATAAGTGTGCATTCCGGATTTAGAGTGAACAATTAGTCTATGGTTTGCACAAAGGAAAAAGAGAGAGAAAGTCCAGATTTCACTCCTGAGTTTGCCACACTACTGGGCAAAGTACTGTCTGTCACAAACAGCCCACCCATATAACAGGAATAATTAAACTAGCAACTGACAAAGTTAAATCTGTAAAGTGTTTTGAGATCCCTGAATGACGAACACGAGGGAAAAAAAAAAGTGTACTACTGTACGGTGAAAAATCACAGTCATATGGATACAGGAATGTCATGTTTGTCTTAAAAAACAAAAGTAAGAAAGGAGGATTATGTTGCTTCTCTTGAATGGTTACAAGATATTTGTTACCAGAGCTTATGCTGGAAGGTCATGGCTACCCCCTGACAGGCTTGCCTTTCACTGAACTAGTTTTTAAAAAGTAGGTGGGTTCAAGAATCACATTTTAAAATCAGGTAGAGAGTATTTCCAAGTTCATCTCCTGAACCTGTGATACAGCCTTTAAGTCACCTTCCTGGTATTCAAAACTTCTGTTAAGTCTGCCCTGTTTTAATTACTGGGCAGCCACTGCCTCAGGATAAATCTAATGGGCTTTTTGGCATTGTCAGATTAAAACTTACCTATCAACTCACTGCAGTGCTTTAGCTGTCCCTAAATCTGTACTTGGGAGAGAATTTATGACCAGGAATCACATTTTGCAAAATGATTAAAGTTACCAAACATCCATAAAAAGTTGCAGTTGTAGATATCATTTTTTTGAAAGTCTGCTTAATTTATGAGAGGTGGAAGGTTTATTGTCATTTAGAGTCCACAGTGATGCAGCAATTTAGCATTTTCCTGAAGCTATACACAGCTGCTGTCTCATTTATGATTTTTACATGTTTTTAAATTGCCATGTTTGTAACTGGGGGCGTCTGCATACTGGGAAGGGGGGAGGGGGAAACAGACTCTTCATATTGTTCCCTACCCTGTTGTTAAAATGCGAAGCAGGTCATGTTCCTTCTAACAAGATTGTGAACTATGCAGTGAGCTTCAGCACTTACTCCAAAGACAGTGTCCCTCTCCCCCCTCCACCTCCCTCCCCGAGTGCTGCAGTACAGTACAATAAAATTAAACACGGATGTAAACTCTTCTGCTGCCAGTCCAGCACTGGAGATCCTACGTGCTGCAAGGACATTAACAGAAATGGGAAGTGTTTTAGTCAGCCCGTTCCCAGCAATGGGAGGCTCTGTCTGACAGACACAAGCCAGTGACCTGCACATCCACAAAGCAGGACCCTTTAGCCTTGCAGGAACTGTAACTCTATCCTCCTAACAGAAGACATCCTCTAATTCTGCCCTGCATTGGTGTTCTTACCCACACTACAGGCAGCAGATGAAAGGAAGGTTTCCATCATCAGCTTACGGTCAATTGCCCATCACTTCGAAGTAACAGATGAAGTGCTTCTCTGGATGTTAAATCCACATTGCGATGTCAGGTTCTCTGTGCAGGGGGAACTGCAAGCTTCCTAAGAGGACAACCGCCATCTCTTCAAGAGCTACAACATCGCATCAGAAGCCTTATGAAACTCAAATTACGTTTCTTTCAGTCATTCTGACAATCTTCCTCATGGCTTAAGATTTCTCCCTCTTAGGTAACTTCCTGTTTTCTTCTTCTAGATCTCACATCACTTACCTCTCATCCACTTCCACCCAGGTATGTACACTTTGAAGCCTGTCAGCTGGAAACAGTCCAAAGGCTTATCGCAGGATCAGAGAATGGCTGGGGTTGGCAGGCACCTCTGGGGTCCCTCTGGTCCAACCCCCCTGCTCAGGCAGGGCCACCTACAGCCAGTTGCCCAGGACCATGTCCAGGCAGCTTTTGAATATCCCCAAGAATGGAGACTCCACGACCTCCCTGGGCGCTCTGTGCCAGCGCTCGGTCACCCTCACAGCAACAAGTGATTCCTCATGTTCAGAGCCTCTTGTGTTTCAGTTCGAGCCCATTGCCTCTTGTCCTGTCAATGGGCACCACTGAAAGAGCCTCGTCCTGTCTTCTTCACATCCTCCCTTGAGATATTTATACATTGATAAGATGCCCCCCAGCGTCTGCAGCTTAACAAACACTCTGCAGTGTCATCAGGTAAAAAGGAATACTCGTGCTGTTCATTTGCACCTACTGCTTGGTGTGAATAGGCAACTCGGTATAATAGCAGGTAATGGAGTAGCACCTTTCTATGTTTAGAGAATGTATGTATCAAAAGCAAAGAAGCTCTTAATTTGCTTATAGTTCAAGCTTTTGATTCTGCATGCAGGTCAGTTCCTTCCCCACTGTGAGGTGAATTTACCTCTTCAACAAACAGAGACCTGGACAGTTTTGATTAAATAGCAATTAAAGCTACCGAGACTGTGTCAAAGAAAGACAATGACAATTGAAATTGAGTCAGTGTAAATGCTGGACGTGGAAAATGTGCATATGCCCATTTGGAAAAATGTTTATTTATTATCTGTTGCTTTAGAAGATTTACTCCCATTTGCAAATTGAGCCAGCTGTAGACATGAGATTGGACATAACATGTCTTGATCGCCACCCATGTCCTCTCAGCTGCTCTCCATACAGTTTGCAGCTTGTTAACAGCTGAGGTCCTCACAAGCATCAGCACGGCCATGTGCTCATCAAAACCAAACCATTGATACTTCCAAGGTCAAACTAGTGTAATGCACTGATCTCCGAGCCGAGAGATGTGCAACAGAGTACAGCGATGCCTCGTCTATCTACCTATCTCGCTATTATCAGTAATTCCTTTATCTTATTTTGTGTTACTTCATTTTACCAAGCTAGACTTGTGTTTGTAACTGAAAACTAATTAAAGGCATTTTGATTTATTTCTAAGAAATCCAGTCTCTCCCCCCGAGCCTTAGAATTTTCCAGCTTAATTGAATTCTACATTGTGTTTATGATGTAATTTTAAGAATCCCTAAAAACAAACTTGAAAGGCTCTTTTCATTACTTCTGAATTTCTTTTGCAACAGGCAGTGTTTTATCTATGGAGAAGGCTGGAGTTCCTGTCAATTGTAATAAAATCCAAATGCTACTTAATAACTGGAGTGAAGTCAAAAGGAGCCACAACAATGAGGAATTAGAGATTAGCAGCAGTAATCATGGACTAATTGAAACAATAACCTATTAACTGGTGTCTTGGCGGTCCTTGCAGACACAGGAAGCTGTATGTAACTGAAGCTGGCATTACTAAGCATATAGACTTGCCCTTCTTAATGAAATCCTTGTATTGCCAGGAAGAGACCTCACACTTTCCCTTTCTGTGAGACTATAAAATGCTAATCACTGGCATTTAGTTAAGTTTCAAAATTAGGAGCACATTTCTCGCTAAAGAACTACAAATTAGCTATTTAAAAAAAAATACAGTTTAGCTCTGCAGCTTTACCATTAACAGTCACAGAGATGTAAACTCTTGCTCTGTAAGCAAATTGTTTTGTTGTCTGAGTTTGTTTCCAGAGTAGGTAGATGTCGTATCATTAAGATATGGCATGTTTAAGTAATTAAATCAATATTAATAGAGTGAACATTAACATGTCAGCTTCAGCAAAGCAGCTACAGGGTGTGTTTGGGAAGGTCACCCCTTACGAGGATGCCCAACAGTATCAGTCCTGTCCAGCTTATAGCACAGGGCAATTTATTGTATGAGGGAAGCTGTTGCCATTGTGGAGTGTCCACCGCAATGCAGGAAACATTTCTGTCAGAAATCGAGCATCTGCCCTTCCTTCATTCCCCAAGAAAGAAGGCGGCAAATGTTTGATTAATAGATATGGCTAGTGCCCTTAGCCATGTCAGCAATCCATACCCAAATAATTCACCGCAAACCCCTACCCACCTGTGCAAAATGCGGTACCTGTTTGCTAACGCAGCTGATACTGGAGAAGAAAGACCTGGCAGAATTCAACCCTCCAAAACTAAACAACCCATGGAAACAAAAAGTGGGGGAAATTGTTAACATTTACCTCGATAATTCTAGAAAGGGACTCTGCATCAGCTTAAGCTGTCCTGTATAATATCTGTGCCAGAGTTGACAGGCTAGCAGCCTAAAAACCGTAGACCAGAGCAGTATATGATGCAAATGTTGTCCATCATAAAAATCAATGGTTCCTTTGCTAAGTGGTCAATATTTATTTAGCTTTAGCATTGTTTAATTCAATGCATCAATTAAAGATAGTGTAATGTCTGATTTGGTCCCAAGCTGCTGTTTCTGTTTGTCGTTACCTCATCTGTTTGATATCACTCATGTCTTTGAGTCTCTGCTCTTTTGTCCCCTTGCATAACTCAAGGACAGGAGTAATTGACGTAAAACTTTTAAAAATTAATTTCACCGCATATGCCACTAACAGAGAGTGCAAGTCCTCAGAATCATTTATAACTTCATGGTGATTGGCCCTGACAAAACAATACCTTAAAAACTCACGAAAGTAAATTATGGTCCAGGCAAATGGCTGAATGCAAGCTGGGCCCAAGGCTTGGAGCTCAGCCAGGCAAAAACAAAGTAATGCGCTTTTGATATTAATAACAGAGATGATATTGATCCGTAAGCCACTGTCACTTCTATGCTCAGGCAAGGAGATTGCTTCAGGCATTTAGTCCACTGAAAGCCACTTTCCATATAGGCCATTTAATTCTGGGAGTCTTTAATTATAGGAAATGGAACCCAGTTAAAGGGCCAGATACCTATTTACTCATCTTGGATATGGGCTGTGATTCAGGAAGCCGTCAAAAAGGTATATAACTCAATTCTTAGATTTCAAATGTAGCCGTCTTTTTCTATGTTTATTTCATCTGTGTATTTCTTTGGCTCAGAGCCTGCTGGGAATTTGTAGGTACATGGACTCAAATTATAGGATGATATTTTTTCAAAAGACCTGAAGCTAATCTTCCTTTTTTTTTAAGTTTCCTTTTTTTTTTTTTTTTACACAACAAAAACAGCAACTCAGATAGAAGAGTCGACATCTCTTACTAAAACACAGGATGCCCTAGAAAAGAGACAGTACAGATCTACAGTTTGAAAATATCCCGTCACGTGTACATTTGCACACACCTGAAAATGTACTTTTTTTCCTCAAAAAGTGATCAGATTTGCATAAATAACTACTTGCCTTAAATCTACTGGAAGAGGTTGTCCCTTGAAAATTTTTCCCCAGGGAAGGATACTGAAGAGTGCCAGGGACTGCTTATATTCTTCTATATACTTCTATTTGACTTTTACCTATACACATGACCCTAATCAAAGATCCCTCCTTCTAAGGCTAGAGTACGTTATTTTCTGTAGCATGAATTTATTACCAACAGACTGAAGTAACCATTTTACTACATTGGTTTAGGTCTTACACGTAAGCTACCTGAGCTGTTCAAATCTCTTGTGCTTCTCATTAACTAAGCTCATTTTGGAAGATAATGTTCTTCTCTCTCTCCTGTCCAAGGGGCACGAGTACAACTTTCCATGGCCACTTCCACCCTCATTTTCCGTTCCTCATGTCCCTCATCAGAGAATTCTCCTACAACACGTTCCCTTGCCAGCCTGGCGGGACATCATTCTGACAGCATATTTGTATCAGTAACTAAACAGGGGGCAATGCAGGAACTAGGTGCTGCTTCGAAAACATGAAAGATACCTTTGCAAAGTAACAAACAGAATTTGAAGGTACCTCTCCACATAAAGCGGCAGGACAAAGAAAAAAAGACCAGTAATGTCCCAGAGCCCCAGAGGAATGCACATGTACCACAAGCACAGTGGACACAGAAGCTCATTGTATTTCACTAGCCTTCAAGAAGGTTTGCTGCCTCAGAGGCAATTCTCAAAACGGACAGAAATGCCAGTTTTGCCATGTCCTGCCATAATGACAGAATCCCTAGAACTTATAAGAGGTGCGTAAAGGGAAATGGTAATTTAGGAAAAGGGTTTTCCTTGATCGACTCCCTCATCTCCAAATAAAAGGCACAGCACCAACACAAGAAGAGCCACACCAGATCAGTCTAAGGATCCATGCAGATTAATATTTAGTTTCCAACAGAGATGCACCATATTTACAAAGATGGTTTTCCCAGAGTGAGGCACTTGCACTCCAGGTGCACTAACCCCTTCAGTTTCCCGAGATGCAACAATCTTGACTGCCTTGTCTGTCATAGCAGGGAACTAAATACATATCAGGGGAAAAATACCTCCCTTCTTTATGAGATTAAATATATTAGGATGCTTAGCTTGCAGAAATGAGCAACTGAGGACAATGATAGGGGTCTGTAAAGCAGTTTGGGGAAAATGAAGAGAGCATTTGTAAGAAGGAAAGAAGCATTTTTTTCCTGCAGCATATAATTACTTTGTGAATCTCATTGCTGCATGCTGTAATTATAAAGAGCTACATAGAAGGGATTGGACAAACTCATACTATTTTCCACATACAACCTGATGCTAGGGAATCCCTCAAACCAGAGTGTGTATGAGGGAAAAGACCCCTTTATAATCAAAACCGTACAATCATTTAGGTTGGAAAGGACATTTAGAGGTCATCTGGTCCTACTTGTGCTCGAAAAAGAGCTAATTTCAAAGTTGGATTATTTTGCTCAGGGCTTTGTACAGGCTGGATAGCTTTCCCAACCTTGTCCTGCTTCTAATGCATTTCCCTGGCATCTGCTTGCTGCCGATGTCACCAGGTAAGATACCGGCTTAGATGGCAGGGGCCACAGAACACACTGAATCACAATGGTCTACTAACTAGCAACAGGAATCTGCAGTAGCCTCTCATAATTTAATACTCCTCATAACAAGTTTTGAGGACAAAAAGATGAAAATTTGCTTGGTAATAATTCCAAGGCACTATCTGAACAGCATGGGTATCATCAGTTCAAAGACTTTCACAGTTCTCATTGACACTTTGTGGTCTCAAAGTGGCAAAGGATTACCAAAACTACTCACTTTAGACCATAGAACTCATTAAGCTCATGAGCTCAAACTTCTTTTATATCCCAAATGAGAAGAGTTCAAGAAAAATCAATGTTATTGCTAGTCTTTGTATCACAAAAATACATTTCTCTCTGTGGTAAGAAGCTGCTGCAGCACATCGAGCTGACCAAGGAGGGCTGTGTTGCACGTAACTTTTCTCCTGTAACTTTGAACTGTTTGTCTGTCAGGGTGATTCTAAGTGGTAAGCTTTTAGCTCCTCAAACATTGTGGAGGGTCAGTTCAGCTCTTGCAGACAGGGAAAAAAGGGTCTACCTGCTGACGCATTAAAAGACTTAAAACTGTAAATCTTGCCATGTGGTGGAGGAAAACTGTAGTCATTCTGTATATACTTGGGGTCAGAGAGAAGAATACAGGAGCAATCAAGATCACCAAGAAATGACAAATTGTTTTTGTTGGTAAATTCAGACATTAGAGAGGCTGCAAGAAAGGAAATCATCTGGAGGGCGCCCCTGCTGCATTTCTCAAATGGATATATTGGTACAAAATGAGCAAAACACCAAAAGACAAAATGTGTCTGAAAACAGTAAAGGACAAAAACACTGTGTTGCAAATGCTACCAGCCAAGTGTCCACAAATACACTGTCTGCAGTCAACATTCATTCAGTTCAGTAAGAACTAGTTGGGACGGAGAAAGGTAAAAAGGATTTGATGCATACATTTTTCCTCTGTAATCTGTCGTGTTTCTCTCTTAATTTCTGTAAATAAACAAGACTGGCCATCTGCCTAGTTAGGGTGAGGTGTCTGCGTGCCCTTTTACCCTCTCTCCCGGTTTTTGACTGGAAACCTCCTAAACGAAAGAGTTAACTCAGTTTCTGTATTAAATATTTACATAAAAATGTTCAGGAAGGTGTGTGTAAATCATAAATAATGTAAGACAGGACTGGTCTCAGTTAGAGCTAAGAGACCCAAATTGTATCATCATAATACATTATTCACATATAATGCATCTATTCTCCTCCATTAGTGTTACTAGAAAAAGCCCCTGAGTGCTTAACTTGAATTTGGAAGAGTGTAATAAATGCGAGATAAACAAATAGCAGTGGGGATGCATCTGTAGTTAAACAAGTGTAAATTAGAGCTCAGCCTAATTCCTCCAAACTACACATAGGACAAACACGACGCTCTCCAGAAACAAGAGATCAGTTATAAACGGCAAAAAAAGACATAATAAATCCAAATAATTTGATTTAGTTCCCCCTTATCTCCTCCCCCCCCCAAAAAGGTTTCCATGGAGAACAGCATTCTGCTGAATTTTCTCCAGCAAAGTTACACTTAAATAACCTTTGTGTTGTGACAGAAAATGACAAATGTAGGAAACAGAAATTTAACTTGCTCCTAATGCCCACTATGTGTGCCCCTTTTATTGACACAAGAACAGAAACATGCTCCGAGTCCTTTTCTACTGCTGGCCTCTGCTATACAGCTCATACCATATAAATGCAGTTTAAGATAAGTGACTTATAAAATTCTATTGGTCTTCCTTTTTAATATAAACCATAAATACATGTATGAAAATGTGAAAGTACCACTAGTGGGCTACAGTGCGTAGGTACTTACTCAGGACTGTGCCTGCTCATGCCTAGTTTATACCAATTTATCTTTGTACTTCTATTTCCTGTAAGCTTTAATAGGTGGGTTCTACCCCATTCCTCCTCCCACCCTCGAGATGGACAGAAATTCTACTCTCCCTCCCACCAGTGGGCTCAGTTCCTACCATTCTGAGGTCCTCAAAATTATCTGACAATTTTGAGATCCTCCAACTTTAGTGTCAGTGAGAGACATACACAACTGAGTATGCGCCCTCTAAAAAGGTCTGAGGAACAGAGTGGAGTTTCCCAGAACAGAGGCACCCAGCATCTCTGGTCTTTGTACTAAGTTTCAGTTAACAGAAATATCACCTGCATCAACCAGGTGAACAGAAATGGTCTTATCTTTGAAATCCCTCCTTTGTTAGCACAATTTAATCTGTGACTGTTCTCAAACCATGCAACTTTAAAAAATATTCTCTGACCAAATCCAATCCTCTTATTCAGGGTTTTGTTTAGTGTTTTTTTTTTTTTTTAAATCTTTTAAACAGAACCAAATGGATAGAAATTTCCATCCTTTAAGCAGCACTCTGAACAGTGGAAATTGGGTGGGCAAATTGTTGCATTTCCCCATGCTTCTACTTACAGCTTCAATGTACAGAGCTGGAATCACGTCATTACAAATCACCCCAAATCCTTAATCTTGGTCTTGACAAACATAATTCCAAAATGCAGAATTAAAAACCCTAAACTGCAATATAAAATTATATATTAAAGAGTATGTGTGTTTAAAACTTAATGGATGAAGGCATTACCACAGGAAAAACTCCCATTAAAAAGCACGTATGTAAAAAAGTCACATTTTGAGTAGGCCTTACAAGTGACTAAATCCCCTGCAGAACTGGCCAAGGGTGCCAGGTACAGACACAGCTCTCCACCCAGAAATCAAAGCCTTTAAATAGGCTCCCTGGTATCAGACAGTCAAATTCTGACAACAAGAGAACTGGGGCCTGAGCCACTACAAATAGTGGTGAAACGCTGGATCCCCCTGGCCAGTCGGTGAGCCAAACGGCAGCAGTGAGAGGAACGGTTCCAGACACAAAAGAAAAGGCGAGAACGGAAGACAAGGCGTTCACGTCGGCCTAAAGAGAGGAGGGAAAGCAGACACGGCAAATCCTTGACAGAGGGACACACTTCTGTGACAGGCACTTGCAGCCACGATTCCAGCCCCCTGCAAGCCCAGGAAAGCCACCCCTGTTGCTGTCCCACATTTTCTTTTCAACTAGGGAGCTTCTTTTCCCCAGGTCCAGAAAAATATCATCAGCTGCTGATTACCGAGAGGTTGAGAAGTGATTTATTAATTTTCCACTTGCTTTCAGCTTCGGAACATGACTGTACTCAACAGCAGTCATCTGACTCCTTGGGCTAGTTCTGCCAGGTGTTTCCTGGTGCCTCGAGCCTCTCTTTTTCGCACGGGTTTATATTGCTGCAATATACAGAATTGTTTCAGTAGTTCTTGGGGAAATTTTTTACTTTTTTGGTATTTTCCTAGAAGTGAAATAAATGCCCCCTTTCAACAACACAAATATTTCTGCCTGTTTGGAGTTCTGACTCATTTCTCTAGGTAACACTGAAGTAACTTGCATGTAAAAGCGACTTTGTTTACGGAGCCAAGCAGGCACAGGGGAGTACCTGGTGATGGAAGGATAGCTTCTGTGGCCCATGACTCATGTTCTGCGGACTAACACAGCAGAGACCTATTTCACACAGTGAGGGTGGCAGAGTCACTTAATTTAGACGGTCACTTTCTCACTCCAAGTGATTTCAACAGAGACGTCTTTCCCTTTTTTATCTATTCTCCCACAATATCCATCTCCTTCATCAAACTGCCCACAAGAAGATCATTAAACCAATGCTGGACATTACATTTGAGAGGGACATCATTCAAAGTGTCCTCTGCTTCCACCCGTAGCTCCCTTTAACATGTCTTTTACAAATCATGTACATACCTCTTCTTTAGAGTAGGCTGGGAGGAAGGAAGAGGACTCTGATAGACTAAATACTATTTTTCTCATGCTTTGCAAGCTGCTGCTGGTCTAATATCAGAAAAGTTACACAGTTGTTGGTTGCAAATGGTGACTCAAACATCTAACCTGAAAAATCAGTATGCATATTACTAGTGAAAAACAAATGATGTGTCACAAAGCCTGAACAGTCACAGTGCTAGAGGGAAGATAAAAAAAAAAAAAAAAAGTGTTGTTTGAGGCCATCTTCTTGATTTAGCATAGGCCAAAGAGCTGGAAAAAAAACATTTGTTTGCAAGTGTGGCACAAAGAATGCGGTGAGCAAACAGTACTACAGTAACATTATCCATTGACAGTAGGGTATCCAAGACAATAAGTATCCAATACAACAGGGTATTTCAGTGTCAGAAACAGAGAGCTTGTTTCTGCCAACATCCCACTATGGAATCTCAGGTGTCCTTTGTACTACTGTCTCCTTAGCTGTGAAGAGTGAGAAAGAGTACCCTAGGCCTGAAAAGCGTTTGGAGATCTTCAAGTTAAAGTGTTACTGTAAGCACACAGAATAGTCTCACTATTAACTATGAGTACATATTAGTGGAATTGCAATGCAGTATGTTCAGTGCAGCAGGTCCTAGAACACCACACTGTGGTGCACAGACATAAAGTTAATATTTAGGCTTAAGGGCTTCTCAGAAAGGCTTCATAAACAGTAGCTGTTGAAATGAGAAAGTCGACCACTATGTGAATAGTGTTACTGCTGTTCTACAGGTTTTTCTCTTAACTATTTATTCCTGCTAACTATGGATGTTCAAGAAGCAAGCACCTTCTCCAAACTGCAACTCAGTTGCAGTTTGAATTCCTTTTGTTTGGCAAGGAATTTTGCTGGCAGGGTGAAACTCATGGCAGCGGCACAACCCTTTTGCTTCCTTCCTGCAGAGCTTACAGACCTTTGCTAAAATAAAGTTTATTATTAGTGCAAATAGAACAGGAGTAAAATAGTTGTCTGGTTAGTGGCATGTCTTGAACAAATAACATTTCTAGTACAAGGCAATTGTCACTGTCTGAAGAGTGATGTGGGGAAACACATATTTAATAAAGAAACTTTAGTGGGAATTTTTAATAGCATTTTTTAAGTTGCGTTTCAAGCAGTTAATAGGTCTCGTGCTGACAAACTGCAGAGTGATGAACGTGCAGCTGACAAACAAGAATTTCCGAGGACATCGGAAGAGTAGAAAATTCAATAAATTCAGAAAATGCACGAGGAACGCTCTGAAGTCATATCCTGAATATAGAAGGCCTCTAGACATTAAAGTCTGCACCCATCCAATAGGGAAGGCTAGATAAACTGCTCTGCATATTTCAAGTAAGCTAAAGACAATTAAATCAATTTGCTAATCCTTGACAGGAAGCCCCCCGAAATTGCTTCAACCTGTGAGCTAAGAAGTTCTGGCTCTGATACAGTTCCTGTGCCTGAAATCTGTGAATGCATCTACTACAGATGTCCAGGGCACCAGAAAACGAGTTACAACTACACAACAGGAGACAAGACAGGTCACAATCTGGAGTTATGCCCCAAGAAGGTAGTATGGTAGTATTGTCTGATTTACATGACTGTCCAGGGAACTCGGAATCAAGTGCAACTTCAAGGTCGTGCGTCTTGGGAACAGTACAAGTAAGACAACCACCATGGGATACAACCAAAGAGGACAGAAAGGAATTGCAGTGAAAGATGTGAATCATGAACAAGTCAGCCTTGGGAAGGCTGTTCTCCAGACTGGAAGCCAGAGAAGCTTCTAGTCACAAACTACACCAAAAGTTGACTGTGCAGGTGCCTGAGAAGTGACGATTACAAGTGCAGATCTCAGGACAAAGGTCACAGACTTGTAAGGGTGCCAAGACGAACAAAGACTCCAACAGAATTTCAAGAGACTGCCAAGCAACTCTGACTGGCAGTAGAATAAAAAAAAACATCAAAGAAAATGACTGCCATCTGCATCCAGAAACAGGGATTAAGATTTAACTTTATGTATACTTGAAACCTTCCCCTTATCCCTGCATGCTTTCTGCTGTTAACATGCAAGCATGGTAGCGGGGCAGAGTATCAACCAGGATTCCAGCAACAGAACTTGCAGTGTTCCTTAGGAGTCAAAGGTGAAGACCTAGCTGGGTGGCTCCCGCCAGAGGAATTAGCTTCCCAGAAGCTGCAGTATTGCTGCCACCCTGAAACAAGGAAGAAAACGAAGTCTTATGAAGTCCAAGTTCTCAGCCGGGAAAGTAAACCAGAGATCAAGAAAGAGTTGTGGCTGAATGCAGCTCTTATTTGCACCTGACTCTATTCAGTGTCTAGTGGCATGAGTTCCGAGGACGAAAACCAGACGGTAGAAGAGGAATGTCCTGCGGGTATGACAGGAGAGGTAAGGGGTGGGGGTGGGGTGGTGTCCCACGCTTAGGCATGCATCATCTTCTCCATGCCTTTCCCAAAAATCTGTTGGATGCCACATCAAAAGGCTTTGTATGTCACAGAAAATCCTCAGAGCCAAGAAATGTCTCTAGAATTCCTCAACAAAGTTCAAAAACGTTGATGTCACCCTAACAAAAGAGCAACAAAACTAAGGAAAAAAAATGCTAATAAAGCTTCCCGAAAATCTAGTGCAGAACTATGTGAAGGACTCAGCCTCACCACTTTTTTTGGTGTTACAAATTGTTTTGCTAGATACTTCTAAGCTGTATGTTCCTCAGATGAAGGGCTACCTTGGTATACGCATACACATACCTTGGTAAAATGTCCAGCACAATGGGACCCGAATTTCAAATGGGCAATGTGCATGTTAAATTTAAATAATAGGTGACAACTCTGTGATATCCTAGAATACACCACAGGCAAAACCTACAGAAAAACACCCCAGAATCACTAGAGAAAGTGGACTTCAAATAGCAAACATTTTTTTCCCCCTAGAAAGCTATTTATCCTCCTCCATTCATTAACATCCAATTAGCTCCAGAGCCCTTTCCCCAGTGCTGAAGATTTCTTTTCAACAAAACAGTATTACAAAACAAAACAACAAAGAACCCTAACCCCAAACAAAACCTTCAGTGTATTTAATTAATATAGAGACAGATTCACAGAAGGGCTGAAAGCACAGTAAGAGCAACAGAGAAATCCCCTTATAAGCTACTGAGATTTACAAGAGCTGCTGTAAACTGAGAATTGCAGCCTTACAGCCCAGAACAGATTACTTCACATCATGATGATGATCACGATAATGATGACTATCACACAGATGTACTTGGCAGTACAAGGATCTGGCAGATCCACTGTCATAGCTTCTCCTACTATTCCAGAGGATTTCCCTGGCATTCATGTGCTGATTGAAAAGTGTTCATGAAATTAATGCATGTATGTATGCCAACATGTGACAATGTGTGTGTATGTAGCTATAGAAACATTACCAAACTCTCGTTTACTAAAATAGTTTAAAGAGCCAGTTAACAAATTAAGCAGTATTTTCTCTATCAGCGTGTTCTCTAAATATGTAACTTTGTGTTGTTTTCTTCAATCTTTATCATGAGATCTCGGTCTCCCTCTAACTAAAAATTTCATAAACAAATAACTGCAATTACTTATAAACAACCTGATTTAATAAGACATAAGGATGACTATAAAAAAACCACTGTAGTTCTATTATCACCCTAAAATCCGCTAAATTATTCACTAAAGATAATTACATTAAGTGAATTTATAAAGTTGCATAAAATAAAAAGGAGAGGAAGAACCAGACAGATCTGAGGACCTCATATTTTAATAGAATTTCTCCTGAAAAAGTCTAGGTTGATCTCATTAAAATGTTTAGTTTTGTTTATAAGGTTTAACTTACAACACCCATCATTAGCAAATATGCTTTACTGGCCTCTTTCCATAAACAATTCACTAGAAATAGAACTGTCTGTTTTAAGCCCAAGTACTCCCTTACAATATTTGCATCCCAGTCTCCCACTGGGGCAGCACACAATATTCAGACCCTGAATACTGACTAAAAATAAACAGTAAAATAACTGACTTGTTTTCCTAGCTTTTGAAAAGTGCTGTGTAAAGAACAGCCTGAAGCGTGAAAAATTATGTGATTTTCACAATTACTGCATCGCAAGCAGATGAGGGTGTTAACTAATGGTATCAACAAAAACAATTTTTTCCAAAATTTCAAGAGGAATAGTATTACTTATGGCTATATTTGTATGCTTATTTAATGTGATAGCGTCCCTTTAAGTAAACTTGTCACGGAAGATTTATTTTCCTCCCCTATTGTCTAAGAGTATAGCGTAAGCAGTACAAAAGGTCCACTGCCCAGGATACAAACCCTAGAGGCTTAGCCTAACAAAGCGGCTGACAAGGAGAGACTGGGTGACACAATGAATGAAGTGTTCGCAAGATCCTTTTGTTACAGATAGCAGAAATATAAAAATAAACAGTATTTGATTCAAAGAAATTAGGAATAATGTTAGTATCAAAAGTACTAAAATTGCAGTGTTGAAGCACTGGAAAAGGTAGTGGCTATCAACTACTTAATTATTTCCAATTACTTTCTCACATATCTAGATGTAATAACTCGATTTTATGCCACTTTCACAGAAATCCATTTCATTATTTTCTTACTTTTCTTAGTTTTTCCATCATTCTGTTTCATTTAATGAATACATGGATTTCGAATATTAGGTGAATAGTCCTCGCAACCTAACACAAAGGGGAAATGATGCAGATAGCATTATGGTCCCGCTTCTTCTCCTTGCATTAGGTTGGAAATGATATGCAGTAGGGATTATGCTTTGTTTAAAGCTGAGCCTCTGCCTCTAAAAGAATACATTATACAAATCTTCTAATGTTGTTGAAATTCCCCAAAACTTGATTGTGTCAGACATAATGTGGCAATGAGGTTCTTATCCCTACCTTATGCCGAATAAATATCTAATATCAGAGAGTATAACCTTGGAAAAGTATACACCAGGGAACATCCCTCACGTCAATAATTCATAGTGCCGTTGGTGGGAAGGTACATTCAGCTAGCCCCTAACATTATACGGAATACATTAATGCCCACGCAGCCACCGCTCTGCGGAGAGGCGGTGGGGGAAGGGGAGAGCGCAAGAGGGGCCTGGCTCCTTTAGGCCCATTAAACACAACAAACCTTGCAATTATTCAAAGTAATACTCTACCTACAAAGAGCAAAACAAACAAGGCCCCCCCCTCTATAAGTCCATAATTATTTGAGGGAGAGAGCATGTGTAATACACATCTTTACACATGTGTGCTACAGACATTTGCCTTGCATTCTCTGGCTGTAAGGAACACAGGGTTAGCTTCCCCGATTCAGCACAGCCGGAATTATACCGCCGAGAAACTGGAGTAATGTACTGACGAATGGGGCCCCCAGGAGTCCACATATTAATTCTACTAATGTTAATGCAAAAATCAATACATTCAGGTTCAGCAATATTTCCATAGGCAAAAGTACAAGTGCTATTCAAATGAGCTCAAAATAAATAAGATAATTTTCTGATAGTATGTATCTGCCATAAAGATGATTCCAATTTTAATTAAAGACAAAATGAGTAGATTTTAATACAGTCTGGGGTCTTTTGCATTCCTGTTTGCTCTTTAACTGTTACAGTTTTAATGATTTAGGAACCAGAAGAATAACTAAAAAACCCAACAGTCATTATCTCAAATAATGAGACTTTTTAATGCAAAATCAATGTTTTTATAATGAAAATAGATTCCTCAGCTCCTGCAGGGTGATATGTACAATTCTTTTTCACTGTTAAATAGAATGTGATTGCTTATTTTCACCCACATGATGAACATTTTTATTCAGGCGTAAAAATAAAATGTCAGAATTTATTTACTGTTATTAAGCACACGTATTTAACCAGAAGCTCCCACCATATGACTGAAGCTGAGGAAACTGGGAACAATTTCCTGTGAACTTTCAGAAGCTTGAGGAAGAAATGCAAAATTTCCAACAAGTAATGAAAAAGCTCACTCTGGGAAAAATTCTCTGGTTGCATTCCAGCTTCTGTTCAGATGGCTGGACCAAACCCTTCTTTGTTTGTTATGTCAAATGAACCAAACTCAAAAGCTAATAAAAAATATCTTAAGCAGGCTTAATGAAGTAAAATAAAACACCTCTTCCACAACAACATATCAAAACTGTTGTCAGTGCTGAGCAAATTATTATTATGATTATGATTTTGATTACTATGATTCAGAGTCAATGCATGTATTTATGGTAATTTTTGATCTCTGAATATTAGGAAAATCATTCATATTAGTACTTCAGAGCCATATTCTAGTACGAGTCCAGATGATCTAAAAGAATGCCTAGAAACTCACGGGTTTCAATGCTTAATTTGGAAACACTCTGTATATTTCTTAATATTTGGCTTGGTTTTTCATGCAATGCCTAAAAGGTGTAAAATCAGAACATGAAAAAGACAAAAATGAGCAGCAAAGCTGCCAATACCCTTTAAAATGCTTTCTTGGGTTCTTCTTCGAGTAACAGGTGAAGAACAAGCTCTCACTAGAACAGAACTGCAAGTGGCAGCAGATCTGCGCTGGAATCTTCAAGTACTTATCAGCAAGAGGTTCGGGGCCTGTGAGGTGTTTATGAGCTCCATTTGCATTGATTATTTTGGTACTGCTATCTCGAATAATACACTTTTTTGGCAGCTGCAATCTCTAAGGGGTGCCTTTGCAGAAATGGCAGTGACAAAGCATATCATTCAGACATCTATGCATAGGAGGAATTTCTTGTAGTGACACCAACGTTTAGGAAAAATGTAGTCTGCCTTGACCGGGTGCCCAGGCAGGTCTTGGGAGCCTTGAGAGCATAAACTGTAAACATAGACAAAGCAGGGCTAACTGGAACTGGTTGCTCCAGGCTGTGTCCAGTCAGCATTTGTTATTGGCTACTTTTCTGTTATATATTATAATCTGTTCATAAGGCACACCACTGTTCGAAACAGTGCTGCTCTTATCTTTGGAAGTTTTAACTGAAGAAACTTGTAGGGATAATGGGTGTGAACACACTGCAAATCCTACCTTGCAGTAACAATAAATGTGAAGCAAACATGCACATTTATTCCAAACTGTTAGCTGAGGCTACATCCACATGCGGAAAAGTGCTTCTGGACTTGTGTACGCTTCTGAGGCAATAATAATAACCAGTTCTGCCTTGGTTCCAAGCCAGTCACTTATCAAGCCACAAGGACTTCTTTTTCCTCATGTGATTCGATAAACCTGTGCCTTCCTTCTTAGCAATGTTCGTTTTTCATGAACATTGGAGAAGTGGAACTTAAGAGTGGATCACTTATTAATGAAAAAAAAAATTTGCAATCCACAGTGAGGAGTTTGTGGAAATCAACGTAAGAGTTCCCTGAGCAAGAAACTCTTACTGGGGACTGTGTTGTGCTTATTCAGTAAAACACAGCAATAATTTTATGACAGATAATAATTTCAGTCACAGCTAAACTTTACAGGTGAAACTTGATGGTTCATTCTCAAGGTTGATAAAAAAATATTAGAAAAATATTTTCAAGTGCTACTTATGTATCATTTTGAGTAAATCACGATCTGCTCATAGATATGATGCAGACAGAAGTAAAGCCTAAATTATTTGAGTAAATTACTCACTGTTATGTATTTATTCATTTTCAAAGTGTTGTGGTTTAACCCCAGCCATCAACTAAGCACCACGCAGCCGCTCACTCATTCCCCCTGCACCCAGTGGGATGGGGGAGAGAATTGGGAAAAGAAGTAAAACTCGTGGGCTGAGGTAAGGACGGTTTAATAGAACAGAAAAGAAGAAATTAATAATGATAACACTAATAAAATGACAATAGCAGTAATAAAAGGATTGGAATATACAAGTGATGCACAATGCAATTGCTCACCACCTGCCGATCGACGCCCAGTTAGCTCCCAAGTGGCGATTCCCCCCACCCCCACTCCCCCCAGTTTATATACTGGGCATGATGTCATATGGTATGGAATACCCCGTTGGCCAGTGTGGGTGAGCTGTGCCGGCTGTGTCCCCTCCCAACTTCTTGTGCTCCTCCAGCTTTCTCGCAGGCTGGGCATGAGAAGCTGAAAAATCCCTGACTTTAGACTGAACATTACTTAGCAACAACTGAAAACATCAGTGTGTTACCAACATTCTTCTCATACTGAATCCAAGACTTGACACTGTACCAGCTACTAGAAAGAAAATTAACTTTATCCCAGGCAAAACCAGGACATATCCAAAATCTCAAAATTAAAGCTCACAACTCATTTGTAATTCATGATGCTTTGAAAAATGTAATAGCGTATTTAATTGTAATAGTATACGATAAGAGATTCACTCTGATTGTTCTGCTGAGGAAGTCAGTGGTGATACACTGAAAAAAAAAAGCAGAAGGTGGAGTCGAAGAATTAGTGATACATGTATCAAATGTTTTGTTCTCTTTGTATTTAACACAGTTCAAACAGGAGAATATGTTTGGCAATCTGCTTTCAGACAGCTATCAAATGTCTGTTTGAATTCTCAGAGAGGTTAAGCAGAAACATATTTACCGGTAATTAATTTCTCCTGAGAGCACCAGTGCCATCTTTAGCCTAATTTCATTTACTGGTCTTCGTAAAATAGAGGTAGACTGTAAATTTTGTCTTCTACTTTTATTCAGTTTAAATAGTATCAGCTGTGATTTTATGCCTGACTTTTCCTAATATGTGGACTTACACGATGTATGTGTTCCTTTTTAGCTGGAAGGGTAGTGTAGAAGTTTATATGCTGAGGTCTAAGCCACCCTTTTGTTACAAAGGAAGTAAAGAGACTGTTCAAAAGTTACTTAGCTAATATTCAAAGGGCTACACAACTTTTCTATGTGAAAGAGCTGATTAAAGTTGAACGATTTAGCTACTATTATACATAGGTCTTTCTTATGTCGCAGTGTCCAATAATTATCCCGGCATTGACTAGTGTGATTGACAGGTTAACTCACACTATATTTGAAGATCAGTGGGGGCACGCCTGCTGCTGGCAGTACTTGACAGCGACAGTCGCCTAGACAGAGAGAAGGGCTTAGGACTATTGCAGTTTCTACTTGGTTTAGATTCTGAGCTCACCTCCCCCGTAGAGTCAGGAGTGTCTGGTCGGCTAGAATTTTCGCAAGGAAGTTGGGCTTTGTTTGCACTGAAACTACTTTGCCTTCTGTTGCTGTTCTTTGAAAGAGAATTTGTTGAAGCTCCCGCACTCTCAACCGTTGCTGAGCAGTTCCAAGATGAACCGATTCCATGTTGTCTTCTGAAACCAGTAATAGGAAAAGTTGTATTCGGCCGCAGTGAAGTTTGAGACGGCATTTCAGCAAAGCTTCTCAAGCATGTGCTCAAAGCTATATCTGCATTCTGAGTAACAACAAGGAAATGTTTCTTTTCAGCTTCTTTTTGCGCAACATTCGCTTCAGTCCCAAGCTCACCAAGCAAGCCTTCATTATTATTTGTGCTAGTATTTTGAGTCTGATTGGCTGAAGCATTTGTAGCTGGCCTCTTCTTTGGTGATTTATTTTCCTGATTGCGATGGGTGTAATTGCTGTTGCTTTCTGTGCAGTTATTTTGCACAGATTGAAACATGGGAGGAGAATTTAGAACTGGGTAGACAGCAGTGTCAGTTTGCTTTTCCGTTAAAAAGGTATAACCGCTAAGTGCAGAAGGAAGAGTTTTTTGAGGGGTGGTGGATACTCCCAAAGAAGAGTGCGGTATCACAGAGTATTTCTTAGATTTGTTTACGCAGAAATTGTCAGGGTCGTCCTTGTTTTTATTCTGCCCGCAGAGTCCCATTTTAATTTTTCGGAATCCTAGGTGGATAATTTCTAGGATATTTAAAAGCAATGATACAGTCGCTATTGATTGCATGAACAATATGAACACTGTCTTTTCTGTTGGTCTAGATACAAAGCAGTCGACTGTGTTTGGACATGGATCTCTCTGACATTTATAAAGGGGATCCAGATGAAAGCCATAAAGAAGATACTGCCCAATCATAAAACCGACTTCCACTGCAGATCTTGTGAAAATATGTATCACATAAGTGCAGAGCAAAGAGCCTCTCAGAGGTGCTTTGTTTAGCTTTCTTTGATCCAACTGCCGGAGTTCTCTCTCCAGTCTTTTCCGATTTTCAGTCATTTCTAATTCAATGCATTCAAGCTCCACTCTTACCTGAGCTTTCTTTTTTTGCCTCTCTTTTTCCAAGGTTCTTAGTCTGTACAAAGCATGACCCATATACACCAAGGAAGGGGAAGACACAAATATAACTTGCAGGACCCAGTATCTTATGAGAGAGATGGGAAAGGCCTCATCATAGCACACATTTCTGCAACCAGGTTGCTCGGTATTGCATATAAATTCTGATTGTTCATCGTTCCAAACATCCTCAGTTGCCACTCCAAGGACAAGCATTCGAAATATGAAGAGGATTGTTAGCCAAATCTTGCCGATAATAGTGGAATGAATGTGGACCTCCTCTAAAATGCCTCCAAGGAAATTCCAATCTCCCATGTTTATTCTGCCATCTAAACACTAAAATGTATGAGAAAAAAAGTATCAAACATGTAAAAGCTGCAGTCCTTCCTTAATGCATTCCAAAAAAAATGACACTGGGAAAAACCATCATATCTCACATTGTAACCATGGCAACATGACCCCCTGCTGATTGATATTTATTATAGGTATTATTCTCTCTCATCTACAAGATGGAGAAGGGCATCATCGGCCTGTGTTTAATTTATCGGTAAAAGACATCCTGATAAGCGTATCACCATGAGGTACTAAGTACCCTCAGGCTTCATCGAATCAGTGGAAAATAAGGTGCCTGACTTGTAGGATTTTAAGACCATTATGCGGTTTGGTTTAACCATCATCCGACAGCAGCGTGAGAGTGGTACATTTATATTTAGGACACTTACGAAGGTAGAAGAATATTTCCCTGTCCTCCTTTTCAGATGTTCTGAGCCCCACATCGCAGCGGAAGTTATGGTAATGTCCAGTTACTGTTTCACAGCAAAAATTGCTTATACAAAGGAACTCGAGAGGGAATAAAACGTCTTGCCAAAATTGCATTGTTAAATTAAAAAATATGTTTAAGCATATAATTTGGAGCAGGCAATTGCTTTTTTGTTTGCAGATGTCAATGATAAACAAATAAATAAAATTACAATAATTGGTCCAGTTTCCACTGATCGATGATACCTGCATTTAAAATACAGAGTAGAGTACCTAAGTGTCAAGCGCTGCTATCTTTGCCCCTGACACTGTGAAAAATAAAAGATTTATGCAAAAATTCTCTACCAGCATTTTCCTAAATGATTATAATCTGAGTACAGATAAACTGGTAATACGTGTGTGTAATTGCACATCTCGCCTTTCTTCCCTATGCTTGTTTCTTTCTCCATTACAGGATACTACATTGTGGACAAGATTTTAATTCCTTTTCACTGTTTATGTTATTGTATACACTAACAAAAATCTTTTTCTTTTTTATGCATGAGGATAACCAGTACATCTGTAGATTTACCTTTTCATTTTATGTACAGTACCATTCAATAGAATTTAGTTATATTAAAACCAGAATAATCTGGGGTTTTTTTTAGGATAAAGGTGGTTTATCACAGTTTTTTCTGTTCAAATGGGATTCATTTTCACCCTGTAAAACAGGAGTGTTCAGAAATGAAATGGAAGTTGCAGTCTTAGAGCCACAATAACGGTGACTATAGAGGAAACTTTATGTTAAGGTAGCCTACTAAACATGAAAGTACTCTTGCAAATCAGTGTACAAACAGGCAAGTTAGACATTTTTTAAAGATTAAAAAAAAAACAACAGCAAATTAAAAATAGAACATACCTTTCTTTACAAAAATGTGTAAAATTAAAGATCTGCAGCGTCCGATAAAAAGTTACAACCCCTGTCATCTTCTGTCCGTGTGAGTACATTTCACATTATAAGCAGATTATTTCACTACAGGAGCAAGTAATGGAGTGCAAGCTTTGCACATTGAATTTATATTTGCTAGGGATGGAGGGAGGAGAAAATCAATCTGTTGTTCAGTCTGCTACTGCTCCGAGATTAATTTAGCTATGACCGGTGAAAGATTCTCATTAAAGAATCTAGAAATGAAAAATCTGCAGCTCTAACTTCCTTCAGATTATCTTCCCCTTTGCCTCCCCAGCACCTTCCAAGTTTTAAGAATGATCTCAGCCTCAGACAAACAGGATAAAAGAAAACTTTTGGATTAAGTTTTAGTTTACATATCTCAGTAGTGGCAAACACTCAGCTTGCCTGTGCAAAAGTGAAGAAGGTAAATCCTCCCAAATACTATAGTTATAGATTTCTGCAGTCTGTTCTCCTGGAACAGTTGAGCACCACACTCCTGATGGAAAAAAACAATGGTAGTGCTTTTGGCCCCTCCAGTCTCACTCCCTTTTCATAGACATCGTCCGTCTTTATATTCTATGATTCTGCACCTCTCATTTATTCTCCTTATGCCATTTCACTTGTCATACGAGCTTCTTTAAAACACCCCAGAATGTGGCAACTGTTTTACACCATTTTCCTCATCCATAGAATTCAGTATTTCTTTTTAGGAGCAAGTCATTAGCACTCCAGTCAGTCTAAGTGTCGGACATACTAAAGGTGTCAGTCGTTCTTCTTGATAGTGATACTTGCGTATAGCCTGTAGAAACAGACCAGGTGACACAAGTCCCCTTTTTATCCCAGGCCTTCAGCTACCCCTCTGCATTACCTCAGCAGAAAGAACACCGAGAACAGGCTGAAATATTTTCCAGTATAAAAGAGCACACAAACTGCCTAGTCTGAAAGAACAGGGATTTTCTAGGTGTGTAGGAAGGCAAGGGCCACATATATTAATTGATATAATTGTTCATGGGTTACATCCTACCGTTGTTAACTTTTTCTTTTAAATTCCTCCCTTTCCTATTCCTTTCTTTGCATCAGATGGATCATTGCAGCAGTCGCCCTGCGACTTGAGTGAATAAATGGGTTTGTCCTACTGAAGAACCCGCTTACTTGGGGTAAAAGATTTGGTGAAGCTATATACGATACATCCTCCCCATGTCAGCGTGTGGCAGAATTAGAAATGGAACCCACAGTTGCACCTTTACTCCATAAACTTACCATTCTTTCTGTCTCCCTACAGGAGAAAAAAGGTGGAGGCAGTGGAACAGAATGAATACTCCCTAGCCTAAATTACCCCTCACTGAGTTTAAAAAAGGAAAGGTTAATGTGGAGAAGGAGAAAGTGGAAGAATGGCAGCGGAAGTTCTACAGGCTAACGGTACATAGAATCAAACAGTGGTTTGGGTTGGAAAGGACCTTAAAACACCACCAAGTCCCAACCCGCTGCCGTGGGCAGTGACATCTTTCGCTAGATTGGGTTGCTGAAAGCCCCATCCAACCTGTGTTTGAACACTTCCACTGATGGGGCATTCACAGCTTCTCTGGCAACCTATTCCAGAGGCTCACCACCCTCATCATAAATAATTTCTTCCTTTGCTTACATAAAAATTCCAAGAGTAAATGCTGTCTTTAAAGAGTCCACCCAGCACTCAGGGATAGATGGCAGCTTGTAAGCTGAGCTGACGCACAAAAATTATTTAATAGACCTTAAAATCTACCTGAATATTTTTTTCTGTTTTGTTTTGGTTTGGTTTGGTTTTGGTTTTTGTTGGGTTGGTTTTTTTTTTTTTTTTTGAGCCAATTGGACTGCTACAGTGTATTTTGGGGACCAATGGTAAGCTGAAGAGTACCCTTTCAAACACTCTAAACTTCAGGAAATGTCAGCAAAAGACATTGGGGAGAGAGGAAGGAAAGAGACCTCATTTTAGAAAGGAAAGATGGGCAAAGAAATATGCTTGGTTTGTGTACAAAGATTGTCCTGGAACTCGCATTAGCAGCCTGATGGCCAAGGATACGGCATTGTTAGGCATGCCTGGTGTTAATGTGTAACTCCACCACCAAGATCAATATGAGTTTAGAAGTATATCCAGCACCATAATGCTCTTTTAGATGATTCTCCTCAGCACTCTGCAAAAGTGTGTTGCTGATCCAAGTGTCCTGTATAGGATAAATAAACTTCCTCTGCTGATAACTCTAAAAAGCTAATCATTATCTTTTAATTTTGGTGCTGAGGATCAGTCAATAGGTCATGTCCGATTTCATAGTTAAATGACAGCTTGCCTGGAAGTATTCGATCACTTTGGCAAGCTACAAGTCTACAGCCAGCCATTTCTATTAAGTACTTAAAGCGGGTTTCTAAACATATGTCTCTTCTACTGAGTACTTAAAAGTAGGTTTCTAAACATTTTTCTGCTATTGGTGAAAGAAATTTGAAGTCCATTGAAGTGGTTCACAGACCCCTCCAACCCACCTCTTGCAAAGATATTGAAGCTTTGTTTGAAAATCCTAAGTGTTTGGTAAGACTGAACCACGGTCGCTGGGGATCTACTTGTTTTGTTAAAGATAAATGTTAAGATGAACACTTAACGATCTGCACATAACGTTCTTGGATGCATTATCTCCTTTAAAATGGTATTTCAGTCAAATGACAATTTGAAAAGATGGGAGGGAAAATGAGTTCAAGCACCAATGACAATTTTATAGCGCCAATGATGCTTTTTACCTTAGTCCAGACTTTTTGCGGATGTGAACTGTCATACCAACGTTCAGCGTTTAGTAACACATTACTTATGTAAGGAGAGAATAGTCATTTTTTTTCCATGTCTAGAAGCTGCCTCATTGGCTTTTCATCCGTGGTGGATTTCCTGCAAAACATCGCCCAAACTTTAAGGACTGTATTATGTTTTCTTAGCTCGGGGTCAAACACCACAGAAATCATTCAATCGTGGAAATATTCTCTGAAGATCAAGACCTTTTCATTCCTACTCATCAATAATGTGCACTTTATGTGTACAATTGATTTTTATTTTCTACTGTATTTGTCTGACCCACACTGGCCAGCTAGATAACTGGAGGCACAAAAATCAGTGATGTGTCCTACAGGCTTTCCGGGTAATGTGGACTCATTACCATAGTTTTCTTACAGAGTGAAGTTAGGATCACAAATGATAAACTGCAATAATGAGAAATTTGGACAACTGTACTACTCGGTATCGTCTTTAGGACCACCAAATCCAGTGGTACTGTGTTTGAAGGCAGACCGGAGAATACCATATAAATAGTGAGGCACACGCTCTTCACCTTTGTCCATTTTCTGTGCTGGCTTGTAGATTCACTTTGGATTGCTAAGATATACATGCAAATCAGTAGGTGCAGATTTGTGGTTTTGCTTTCACAAACAAAATTTCTCAAGATGCCCTGGCATTTATCCAAAAGGTCTAAGGTGTTTTTTTGGTCACTAATTGGCTATCTTCAAGCTTAGATAGCATGCCATGTTTCCACTTGGGACTTCCCTTTTCCCCCGCACAAGTTCTTCACTATATTGAAAAGAGCCTCTTGTAAAGTAAGCAGGATGCTTGTACTCCTCAAATTCTCCACTCCAAGATGTTTACAGAACACTGAGAAAAGCGTTTCTTGCTCTTTAGGACCTGACTATGTAGATATTTTGTAGATCTGAGGTGGAAACATTTAAATTGCATCCCTACAACTGAGAAACATCCAGTTGGATAAGCCTCAGCATCTTTAAAGAAAAGGTAATAGCTTTTCCTTGGAGAGAATTTGAGCGATATGCCAGTTGGTTAGGTAGCTTGGACTGCGCATGTTCATCATGTGGGTAATAGGCTAAAAATCATAAAAACTATCTCCTCAGCTGAAATGTTTTACCCTTTTTCTGGCCACTCAGTGAGGAGTTTTCTGGTTAGTCTTTAGGGTGAGATTTACCAACCTGAGGAAATGGGTTTTGAGGTGCTGTTAGCAACCACAGGAAGAGCGTTCCCATTTGTCACAAATGCTTTTCTCTCTCTTCAGCAGGCACCAGTTTCCTTAAGAAAATGATGGTTGGTTGTAACAGGCGTCACCGGCTCTGGATTTTTGCCCATGGATCAGCGAGGACTAAAAATATCAAGTTACTGTCCCTCATGCAGATGAACTGGTTCTTGTGGGGCTGCAGGTAGATTGAGTGGAAGTGCCTTTTAGTTCCATAATTGAGACTGATTCATGCTTACGGTCATGTTAGTACGGTGGCTAAACCCAAGCTTATAAAAAGCAACTGTAACGTGTTCCTGGTGTCCGTCTGCATGTTCTGCTGAAATTCCTGCCGAGGGGCCAAACATTTTGAGCTGCAAGGAAAAATTCCACAGCTTCCCTTTATCGGTTTCCTGCTTATATGGACATGGGTGTTTATTGTTTAAAACGGAAGGTTCCGAGTTTTTAATTTACTTTTTTGTTGTTGTTGTTCAGAGGTTGCTGTTTACCTGGAATCCACCTTTAGCTCAGCTACTCTTCCTGTGCACCCCCAGCCTCCGCTGGCCGGTATGAGAAGCTGGAAAGTCCTTGACTTAGTATAGACACTGCTTAGCAACAACATCAGTGTGTTATCAACATTATTCTCATCCTGTATCCAAAACAGCGCTATACCAGGTACTCAGAAGAAAATTATCTTTATTACAGTCCAAACCAGGACAACCCGAAAACCCCTGATTCTGGGTCTGCCAAAAAACAGGGGGGGGAAAGAAACCAAAACAAACAAGCCAATTTGGGACTCCCAGGAAAGCCAAATCTGCCCGGATTTGTGCAGCTGGAAAGCAAAAAAGTCATGCTGTTATCACACACAAAACCACAATCAAAAGTTCACCGCTTTTCGTGTTGTGGAAGGGCACCGAAACACACCCCAAAGTGAGTATTTCGGAAAAGCAAAAAACTCCCCATGTTGGGGTGAAATACAGGCAGTTCGAGGGGCATTGCTGGGGGTCCTCCCAGTGTAGATTATCCAGTGTGGATTCTCTGTTGCTGGTTATCCCAGGTGAGTTACCTGCTGTGGATCATCCCAGGTGGACCCCCTGGGGTAGGTCATATCCCCCCCCCCATGTCCCCCCATGCACCTTTGTACCCACACATACCCTCCACGCCGTGTGTAATTCTCCCCCATATGCCCCCCCTTGAAGCCCGCTCCATTGCTCCGGTCTGCCCCCTTCACCCAGGTGAATAGTTTCCCCCCCCATC
>JANZLQ010000022.1:181370-214484 GCA_026212715.1 Elanus axillaris | reverse complement strand
GGTGGGGTGGGGGTGCCAGGGGTAGAAAAGAGCTTTCAATCACAGACAGCCCTGGGTTTGCTGGCAAGGACTTTTGTGGGGTTGGGGAAAGCAGGGAGTTTATGACGTTTCAGCTGTTAAGTTTGCCTTCCCGTTCTTACTTAGAGATGCACCCAGCCAGAGGGAAGCATCGTAAGGTGTGATTCAGTCATAAGACAGCCCCGAGATGAACTGCTGCAAATTCAGGCAGGTTATTTACTCCATGCTTCTCTTCCCTTCTGTAAACTGTGACTGAACAGTAGCAATGACTTTTCCAGGTGATACAAATATTCAAGGCTTATGACTGTATGGTACCCTATAGATTATATTTTTACTTATCTTTACCACCCCTACCCTCCCCCCCCAACACCCTCAGGAGGTGAAGGTGTCTATTTATTCTTGACTATTTGACATAGTGGGCAATTCCACTTCCAAGGTTTGAGAATAAAACCTCTGTTTTCAAACACTGAAAAGAATCTGCTCAGATTTTTTGGTTGCTTTGTTGTTGTTGTTTTGTTTTGGGGTTTTTTTTTGTGTGTTAACAACGAAACCAAAAATACCTCACACAACAACCTCCATGAAGCAAAGAAAATTAGCTCACTAGAAATGCTCTAGCACCACTTGGGTCTGACCTAAAATGACAGAGCTGAAGAAATCAGTTAAGGCTGTGAAACGCCCCAAGTCCCACGGCCACGCACTGTTCCAGGGGACCTTCCTAGTAGTCCCAATACCAAGCATGTGCACAGCACTGTAAGAGAATGGAAACTGTAGCTGTCACATAAGATTTCCTAACCTGTACTCATTTAAGATAAAACCTTCCTTAAATTATCTTCCAGCTCCTCCTATTGAGTTTGAACACCAGCTTAAATATCAAGACACAGGATTTAGTTTAGAGTAACAGCTTTCCTCATCTACATATGCGGGTAACCTGATAACTGAAGGACTGTGTATCAGGAACTGGGACATGGTTTAAACAACTAAAGGCCATTTAAAAAAAAACACCAAACAAACCACTCCAAAGCTCTGGGAGCATGAACAGAGCACTTTATGGAACATAAAGGTGGAGAGCAATGCAAAGACGGTGAGAATGCAGAAAGAGAAGGCTTGATTTTTATTTTTATTTTTTTTAAAGAATAATACAAAATATTCCAAGTTCTTCCTTTCAGTTCCAAGAATTGTCTTGGGAATAGGAAAAGAGAGTAGATGCCCTCGTACAAGCTCATTTCACCTCTGCTCCACATCATTACCTTCAGCAGAAAGAAATTTAAATAATATTCAGGTTGTGATGAAGATGTGCTGCTCTAAAAATGAAAACAGTCCCAGAAGCAAAGCATAAAATGCCTAACTTCACACTTCCCGACTTGCCAGTTTGATACAACTTCAACATTGCAAGCACAAAGGTAGAGCAAAAGGGAGGAGTTTATTTCAGAGATTTATCTTGCAGAGGAAAAGGAGCAGTTTGGGAAGAAAGAAAATAAATATGAAATTAAAAAAATAACCTAAGAATTTCAAAAGAAATGTAAATATTTGCTGGGCTTACTGCACATATGTGATAGGCTTGGTTCTGGTTCACACATGGCTTACCAATTGTATGTGACAGGATTTGCCATGTGCAATTTAGAGAGAGACAGAGTCACTCTTTATGAGCAGAACAAACAGTGAAAAAGACAATGGACCTGATAATTTTGCACACCACTTCTTTATGTGACAAGCTGTTAGTTAAAGTCCACAGAACCAATTAATCCCCACACATTCTATTCCTAGAGTTTTTACAGAATTCTAATGAGTTTATCTCCTGACCAAAGGGACTAGCATTCACTAAAGCAGCACACTGCTGGCATCTCTTTAGTCACTAATTCCGTGCTCTGCAAGACAGTTTTGCATACAGAGGAGAGACATGTCAGAATGGGCTTTCTGCTCTCACTATCTGACTTAAGGCAGAGGAGCCAGCTGTGCTCCTCTAACAGCGAAGGAACACATGGCTGGGAAGGGATAGGGGAATCAACTGAAGACAACAGACACTCAAGTCAAAGCCTGCCTACGATTTTATTGGTACTCTGGCAAAACTGTCATTCCCTGTCCAGCACTTTTGGGTTTTTTTTACTTTGTTTTTTTTTGTCTGGTTGGTTGGTTTTTTTAAAGGCTTATCTTTAGAGATTTAAAAGGAAAGCTGCCGGAGACCACTTGTAAATGCTTCTTGCATTACTGAAAAAGCCCCGATTTGGTGACAGAGTAGTATTTAATAATCATCGATATGAAATGCGTAACTCAGCCCTCCTCCCTTGACCCTTCCCCTCATGTAAAGACATATGCAGATTAAGTGAATAACAATCAATTTGAGATGTTGCCATTTGCTGAAGTAGGCATTACTGGTTTCTACCTGATTGTTCCTGTGTCTAAATCAAGGGACGTGCTTCCAGAGACAATGATGACTTGACACTACATTGCAAAAGTTATGACAGGCATCAGAGCCTGGGTGAACCTGTATTGTATTTACTAAATTACATTTGTTACTTCTGCAGCACCCCTGAGCTCTGTAGAGAAGGTCTTTTAGACGAAGACCCAGATAGCCTAATAGCCTACCCCTGGCAGTGGGCAACAGCTTATGCCTAAGGAAGAGCCTAAGAACAGGCATACTATTTAGTGATTCTTTTCCCAAGTTCTTTCCCACCTTCTAATATTTAGTAGCATGGGGGCCTCTTGAGCCCAAGGCTGCGTGTACTGATGTGAGAAGTTCTACAGCTCTCTCTTTCTATTAATTTTACACATGGTAAATAATAGCTTCCTCCAACACCCTCCAGATTGTTCGCTGAAAGGAACAGTGCACAATCAATCTTTTTTAGCCTCTCTCTGCCACTCTGTCACGTTTCCCCTGATGCTCTTCCTAGCTCACTCTGTCATTTCTCATACAGAAACAGTGGAAGGCCCATGTCTATTGTTGGTGTCATTCACTGGTTCATTTCCAGTTCTATTATGTCGTTTTTAGACAGGGGCTCTAGAACTGCATAATATTTACTGTGCAGGAGGCCACAGGCTTACACACTGTATAGCAACCCTTTTCCACTTTGCTATCTATTTCTTTCCCAACAGTTTCAAGCATTCAGATTCCTTTTTTTTTTTTTTTTTTTTTTAGGCTACTGTCAAGTGCCAATTTGACATTTTCACAGATGCACCTACAATAGCTTCAACATCTCATTCCTGGGCAATAGCAAACACCTCAGAGTACAACATTTTTTATGTGGAGTTAAGGTTGGTTTTTTTCTTGAATGCATCACTTTGCATTTATTTACATTGAATTGCATTTGCTGTTTTAATGCCTACTCAGTCTCGTAAGGCCCATTTGCAATTCTACATGGTTATTTCACTTGTCTTCACCTGAATAACTTGGTAGATCAAAAGAAATGTTTTCCAGGACTGGTTCAGAGGAATCTTGTTGCTAAAGGCAGAACTTCTGCCATCCTTTCAGTCACCCTTCCTGACTTTTCTAGCCTCCCTTAACCTCCTATTCTCTTAATAAAAATGCTTAAAAGGCCTAATCTAACATCAACACAGAGATATACATGTAAATCTTCAGTGCCCTTCATGTAATACCCATGTCAGCAAGCTTTTTGCTAGAATGCCAGTCTGTGCTTTTTACTCAAAGAAAGGCAACAACCTCATGGTCAGCTGTAATGCAATGCTATCTCAGAAGATGCAGGACTTAACTTTCTACCAAACTCACTCTCACTTGCAGATTCCAAACCACAAGATAATAGCCAAGAATCACTACACTTCCATAATCAAACAACGGTGTTCTTGTACTATAAAAATAAATGCAATCATACGGAAAGCCAGTAGCAACATTTGGAAGAGAATCCAGACCAACAAATATCCAGCCCCATGTCCTGCCTTCTCCAAAACTGCCAAGAAGGGTAAATCTGTGACTCTCTGTGTCCAAGCCTAGTGCATCACCCTCTACCATCCATCTCAAAACACACAAGCCACCTGAGCATACTGCAGACAACAGGGATTGTAGATTCACTTCAAGGATTAATTGATGAAGAAAGTATCAAGAAAGCAAATACAAAGAATTCCCATTTCTATCATTTGTGGAATTACAGAAAGCATGTCAGAATCTCCTTGTGTGACAGGTCAGAAAGGCTCATTCATTAATTAAGACGGAGAGCCTAATTTATTTTCAGTCTTCTAAAACCTCTGCATGCAAAAAGGGCATTGTTTTTTTTCTTATTTTTAGTATCTTTTGACAGAGCTTTCTAAAGCAAGTCTGTGAGATGGGATCTCCAATTAAATATTTCAAGTAAAACATGTTTTTGGCACAAACTTGTGAGAACATTAACTGTCATGTTGAAGAATCTACCATGTCTTCCAAAATTGCAGGAAAATGTCAAAGTGAACGACCCTAGGACAGTTTAAATATAAGGGATCTGGGTTCCCTTCTTCCATTCCAGAATAAACCCTCATCTCAGTTTTCTTACTGAAGTCTGGCATGGTATAAAAAACAAACTCCTTATTTATTGTGCATTATCAATTATATCATTTATTGTGCATTTCTAATTAAAACTACAACAGAGCAAAACCCAAACACTAAATTCTACCAGAGTCAGAGATCCCCATCTCTCTCCATAGGACCAATGTGCATTAAAGCTTCCCAGACTGACATTAATTTAGCTAGTATTTTTCTAAGACAACATGAGGAGGCCTGGACAAGAAATAACTATGGCTGAGTTAAAACCTGAAATACCTAGGATTTGAGGTGATTATGTGAAATCCAAACTGAAATTTTTGACCAAAAGGTCTCCACCTCTGGTTTTGTTTTTTTTTTTTTTTATTTTATTTTATATTTTACTGGTTAGTTGGTTTGGTTGGGTTTTTTTTTTTTTTTCTGGTCATCTGATTCCCCAGTTTCCTAGATGACTGCCCTACTTTAAGCAGGGGAGAGTAACCTCTTTTTTCACTGTGTAGCGTACAGCGTTCACCCCCCTCCCAAGTGGAGAAACAACAGGGGGGCTTAAACACTCACAGGGGCAGAAAAAAGGACAAGAAAACCGTCTTTGTTCCAGGCAGACAGTACGAGGTCACGTTACTATGGCAGCACGAACCATTTCCCCTCATTCTAGCTAGTAGTTCAACTTTGCCCATAGTTTATTCCCTGGGAAGCCTAATCCAGAGTTCAGGTTTGTGTATGAGGGGTTAGAGGTCAACAGCAATATGACAATGGCCTAGTCAAAAGAAAAGAAAGCTATGATATAGCAGAATCAAAGAGTTGGTTCACCAATCACTGGGGGTTGGCTTGGACAGAGAGGTTAGAATTCATCCCCTCACTTTAGCCTAAAGTTCCTGATTTAGCTATTTTGTGCTCAGCATACAGAGAGCATGAATGGTGAACAATAAGGATGGCACTGGAGCAAACAGTAAAAGATGAGAAGACAGTGCTTACAGAAAACTGTGCATCACGTACCCAGTGCTGTGTTGTATTTACTAGCTACATTACTGTTACATTTACAGGCATCTTAGATTAAAGCAGTTATTTTTCCTGCATCATTCCTTACAATTGTGAATAACATACTAATGGGATATAACTTCTCCACACAGAGGCTGCAAGTAGAGAAGCAGGAGTTTCCGAATGAACATGTGTATGTGTATGCATGCAGCTCTGTGTATGTAAATTCTCCAATAAAAAGGGACAAGTGTAGACTCTAAAATATTTCTGAAAGTGCAAGAGGTAAAACCTGCATGTGAGTTAAAACCCTCATTTCATAAACCTTAGAAGAAAATAAAGATTTATGATTTGTTTTCTTTCACTTAGTATGCCCAGGTACTCAGTTTCCATTTAGTTCACCAGTTCTTTTCCCATACAACTTCTGTTCTGCTTTAGAAGTTGTAAGTTGTCTCATGTCCCAAAGAAGAAGTTTCAGAACACTGAGTCAGAAAGTAGTGTTTCCTTAGGCAAGTAACAGAGAAAAGGAGAAAAGCTAAGATCAACAGACACACCCAACAGGCAGCTGTGTCATATTTCTTCCTGTTACCACAGTCCTATGCTCCTTGTTGGATTGGAATTGCTTTATTAAAGCGTCCTTTCATAAAACGCAGTATTTTAGGGTTTCTTTATGGATTGTTTTCATTTAGTTAAGAAAAATAACTGGTTTGTTCTGAAAAACAGAATCTTTCTCAGGAGAAAAGTGGCTTAAATTTAAAAGTCACTTACAACCAGTGTGCTGCTCTGCTTTAATTGAAAAAATGATCTTAGTAAAAGCTGCAGTATTTTTGTGCAGAATTTTCCTGAGGATCTCCCATGAAAAACAAACGCCATTTTAACAGCTTTGATCAACCTAAGGGGCAGGCAGCTGGATTCTAGCTTTCAAGTCTCAACGTCATTCTACACTTCACAGCATCTTCACTGCACGTTCACGTAGTGCAAGGAGAACACAACACAAGAAAGGGGACATGAGAATAAGCCCCCCAAAAAGGCTATTGGTTCAGTCTCTGGGATGAATTATTCTTTAACCTGTCAGAGTTGTTCAGCTGTCAGAATGATACCACAATCAAAAGCAGCTGTCTCCTGTTGGGTTTTTTTGAGTTCGTCCTGTATCTCTTACAAATGCCATAGCCACTGCATGTCCTGCAACTGCTCCTTTCCATTTCTGCTTCCCACCTACAGGTGGCAGTTGGGAAATGTGAAGGGAACATGAAAATGGTAGTTACCAGAAATATATTCTGTCCAGAGCTGATAGATAGGTAGGGCCAGTTCACACAGTCTGGGGGCTCCGTTTCTCCAGATCCACCAAAAGAGCTGTGCTTATTTCCACCAGCAAGAAGTGAACATGGCACACGACAGTAAGAGGCAGGGAGGAATAAGGTCGAAGTTCAAACTGCGTTTGTTGCATCATTTGGTTGGAACCTGAACATTATGCTTGTGATAGCAATTCTGCCCCTCACAAAGCGAGCCCTTGGGATGAGGAAGAAAGGAAAGGACCTGATAGTCCAGGGAAAAAGAAAAGAAGACACACAAGAAAGTAAAGAAATTCATTATTAGAACAGGCAAGAACAAACACCTCTGAGATTAAGGTTGCTCCGGTTTCACTGGTCTTTACACTACAATCCTGAGAAATATTTATGAGAAAGCTGGGATTCCAACAGCAGCACACAAGTCGCAAATGATTCAGGGAAAGCAACAAATAAGACATCAAAATGGACAACTGTTTTCTAAATATTCACAGGCATTAGTCCAAACCAAAAGATTTACTCTTCTCTTACACAGGGCTACAAATATTTTCATCATCCAGCTAAAAGATCTGAAAACTCTTTTAAATCCAGGAGCATGTCACTAAACACTTCAAATGATTAAGAGAATTCTACTAATGCCCCAAATATGAGAGAATACCATAATGGCATATCCTTAACTAATGGCCTATGGGCACTACTCTATTTCTGGACAAAGGGGAATTACTACTACATTACACTAAGAAACATTTCCAATTAAGGAGGGAAGTAATGTAAAACAAATTAAATACAGTAAACAGCTGCTGTTGAAAAGCACTAAATTTATTAAGATAAGACACTGTAGAACTGTCCACTTATGGTGAAACATTGATTTAAAAGACCACTCCAGTCTCACTGGAGCTCAGATATTTAAGTGATCTTCAGGCCTTTCAGAAGCTCACATTATAAGGACTTCTTCCACCCCTCCCCCCATATTCCTCCTTTAATATGTGACAATAAGGCTCGCATACATGAAGGTGTTCATTGAATAGCTTGAATTAAGCCATTTAACCTCCACTGAAATCCCACCAAGAAAAATCAATCCAGACTAGGCTTTATACTACAGCAACTAAAACATGATTGGTACCTGAGCTAGACAGCCTAAAGTTATATCAGGTACATCTACACTGTACTGTAATCATTTCTGTGACTGCAGGGTAGACATCTGTAGCCTCTGGAGATTCACTGTCAAGGCTCAGGAAAAACCTGTCCAATGCTTTTCTGTAACAGATGAATGCAGATCACAAGGAGGGACTTTCCCAGAGAGAAAGGTGCAAGTGAGTAAACTGACATAGTTCCTGGAAAAACCTAACATGCACACCTTATTTACTTATGTGTAATCTGAAAACTGATTTGTCTTCTATTAGAAAGGGAGTTTGCAGCTAGCAAGATTTATAGACATAACTCCCCTTGCCCTGTACAAGGTAGGATGTTATGGAATGAAAGGATCTTGTAAGCCTATCCCACAGGAAGCACAATTATAAGGGGAAATGGAAATGCATCTGTTCCAAGCTACGGGACTGATATTCTCATTTACAGCACGCTTGCATTCTTGGATGATGTAAGACAGTTCCCTGTCACAGTCATCCCTGCACCTCTAGTTTATTGCGAGAGGGGCAGCCTGGGGGGAGAATGGGATATGCTGAGCTTTAGTGACCTAAGTTAGTCATGTTCACATGGCACCTGCTTCCATTCTCTTATTGGAAAAGAATAGGTTCAGTTGGAAGGGACCTATTACAATTTTCTAGCCCAACTGATGTTAGTCATCAGCAGAGATGACCAGAGTAAAGCCTCATTTCAGAAGACTAGTAAGGACAGCAAATTGGTCTATGGAACTGAAGGTGAGAGGAACGGATGGGTGTTAATAGTAGAGACTTTTCAACTCTTAAGTGCATAATGAAACTAACTGGATCATTGAGTTTACTTAGAATGAAGCAAGTTCAAACTTCTAAGAAATATTTCCCTTCAAACAATAACAACAGCTATTGACAAGGCTAGCATAACAAAAAAAATAGGCTCTTTAGGACAGACTTATTTGTAAGACTAAAATGCATCTTAAGGAGTCGATTGCCAGAAGATTCTAGGTTACCCTTAGGCGCCCTGGTAGTTATATAAATATTTTGGCTATAGCCTTTAATTCAAACTTACGAATTGTAAGCATTGGAAATCAACATAGGCAAGAGAGAAGAAAGCATGTAAATGCTTACCAACTAATGGAAACATTCCCCAAAGCAGTCTGTTTTTTCTCAGGCTGTAGGACAGACACCACTTTCCTCAAGGAAGACCGCAAAGATTCACACATATTTATCTGCAAAAGAAAGAAACTATTTTTCTTAATTTGCTATTGGAAGCTGCTAAATTTCCATTTTTCAAGTAGGAAAATATTGAAACAACTTCTTAAGGATGTTTTATCAATTTCTGTAGTTACTAAATGCATAACAGAAGGATTAAATTGGCTGAAACACTGTCTAACTAAGTTTTAAATCACTCTCTGGTCAAGCCATGAAACAAAGGTAATTGATGTAGGTCTGGGGCCAAATTATCTTCAGAAAGAGCGCATTTATTTACTGAACATGCCAGATACACAGAAGTCAGCAGGAAGCATTTATTGACTAGCCATCGACAGCACTGTGTCACCCACGTGCGCCATATTATTGATTAGGTTTACTTGGTCAATGTGCATCTCTAAGCTATTGTCTCCTACAAGAGAAAAGCACAATGGCTCTTGGGGAGAAGCAGGACTGGAGAATACCAAAGATACAAAGTCTCCATGACAAAGGGCCCAGGGCAGCTGTGCTCAGTTCCCAGACTAAGAGAAGTAGAGATAATCCACTAATCCTGAACAGGGTGGGATAGAGCATGCCTGCCACCCAAGCTGAGTTCCAGGAAGATTTCTGTAAAAATAAAGAAGCACCTTTCCCTTTGACATCAGACGTCATGGGTGTTATTTTGTCTGGCATTGGCAGTGAGTAGTACTTCCTTTTCATCATGATCATTCTTTTCCCCTGCAGGATGAGACTGCTGTTTACATAGCACAGACTAAGGATATACTTTTCAATTTCTCTCTAATTTTGAGGAATACAAAATTTAGAGGAAATGAAGCAATTTGGCATTCTAAGAGCCTGTTTTCATCTTTTTGTTGCATTTGAACTGGTTTTGCTACGTTGCATTTTTAAAAGTAAATTATGGCAAACTGATCCATTCTTCAGGATGGGCAATGCGTGCCCTTTACCTAAAGGTGTGTTAAGCGATTGAGATGAGAGAAGAACGTGCTTTAGTTGTTGCTACGCGTCCAACAAAATCTTCAAGTACTCTGCTACCTTTGGTATAATTAATGAAGAAATCCCGTCTGTTCTGGTGGGCAGGCACTTCCCAGGACCATTTCTGTGCTACAGTCCCACACAGACAGACTTAGTTACATAGCAGTAGTAAGTATTCCACTTTAAAATCTAAACTTTATGTTCTAAGGCAATTGTCAGTGTATCTCAGGTGGCCTAACTCATCAACCACCTGTAGAGGCTGCACATCTGGTGTATTGTATTTAATGAATTAGGACTTAAGCAGGACTGTGAGAAAGGAAGCTCAAAGACCTATATATTCTATCAGCAGTAGTGTCATCCATGCTTTCACCACCTGCAGGCTGTCCTGGCAACTGACCGAGAGTCTGAGAGTTGTATTTAATTTGCGTAAATCGGAGCTGATTACAGTTACTTTCCTCATTAATACACTGAGTACTGATTAATAATCGGTAATACACAGAATGTACCAATGCCGTTGTATGGGTCCAAATGCATGCCAAAAATGTTTCTGAAAAAAACCCTCCTGTTCCAGAGTATGCATTCTCAAAACACAAAGGACAGCCAATCTACATCACAATGCAGTCTTTGTTCCGAAAGGAAGAGAAAGACCTGATAGTTTCCTTAGTTCCTACAGGACATATCTTCATTTTAAACGTATTTTGGGATCCCTGTCTGGTTCCATAGAGATGCTTCAGGCAAAACTCTTCACACTCCTTACTGGTCTAGTCACAGGTCCTGTGACCTGGATCTTCTGCTCTAACAGCTGGGTTGCATTCAGGGAGAAAACACTGTCAAGTATGAGAGGAGTAAACGGTTTTCTTCCTGCCAGTACTGGACAGATGCAAGAAGCTTATTCAACACAGCACATCTCTCATTTCAATATGACAATATACATTATCTACCAGCATATTTGTTGCTTACAGAGATGTGAGTTATTCACATGGAAAATTGATTTATCTATCAGATAATTAGTAAACTTCAATAACTTCAAAAACCTCTTAGCAATCAGTTGACATTTAATTAACATACAATAACTGTCTTATTAAATCTCCATTAAATACCCGTTGGAGTTAATTAAAACCCGTATGTAGGTTTCCACAATTCCTGGGGAAACCACATTATAGTTCAACAATAAGAAACCTGGAACTGAGTTGCTTGCTTATTTCTATTGTACTAAGTTGCTCTAGTTTAAGGTAAGCCCAGTACTATGTTTCAGATTCTAACACTTTATGATTATGTAAAAACACGACGTGAAAAACGTGAATGAAAAAGCATGAAATACTCTAAGATTGCCAGCTGGACTCGGCTGCAAACCTTCTTTTTTTCTCACACACGTGTTAAGTTCATGTGGCGCTTTACCTCAATTCCTTCAACTTGTATTGTGGCTAATGTCAGTCACATCTTAAAAACACTGGGCCAAATTCTCCTTCTCGAAACAAGCAAAAATCTTCACTGGAAATTTTGCATGACTAATGTCTGAGTATAAACTAAGTACTAGATTTAGGGAATTGGCCTGATATCCATGAAACATGAATTCGGCCTAAGTGTTACAGAGGAATTTGGGAATTCAGAAACATAAGGATGAAAACACTGGAGTGGAAAAGCCAAAGGCAGCTCTGGCTCTGAAGGCCTATCTTCATAGGAAGCTACGCACATGGTCACAGAACAGATAAAACGCTGTAAGAAAGGAGAATGTTAAGTCCCGTAGCACTTAACATAAAAAATGTGGAACCCATTTTCTCACCCTGTTTACAGAGAGAAGCACACCCAGTATTGCTCGAGGAAACCCAGTGCTCACAATTTCTGAGCTGCCACGGGCCTGCTGTTTTCCTGATCTGAGTCACCATCTGTGAGGAGTCAAATGAAGCTCAGTGTTACACCATCGAACGCAACCTGATATGACACCGATACACAGTGCCCAATTTGCCTCAACTCAGTGTGACAAAGATGCAGGCAGTGACGAACTCAAATCTCCCACACTTCCTGCAGAATCCTCAATAAGAAATAATAAATAGATAGGAGGAACTCCTTAGGCTATTATCCATCCATCCATGTCTCTGATGACACTAGCTTTTAAAGAGAAAGCTTCAGAACACAGCACGGAATCTCGAACAAGGAAGCAGGGAAGCATACTTTACACGTGCTGGCCTTTTCACTGAACTGTGCGCATGAAACCCTTCCTCAGGCCTATGTGAGATTACATGCATGACACTCCATTGTAGGTCACATACACACATGCAAAAACTAATGACTTCATACTCAACAATGACAATAATGTCTGGGTCTAAACATGTGCTTTGGCATATGGGTATCTGGTATTTTGGTTATAGATCAATAAAAAAAAAAATCAATCGTGTCTTCCATATACTTGGGTCCAAACATATTGAATGCAAGGATAACTCTGGAAGCATTACATCATTTAGTAGTTAGAACCGATTGTTTATTGCTGCTGCTGTGTGAGGAGATACATAAGTATATTCCGTAAAATATATAAAATGATACAATCAATCCTCAAGGTTCACAGTCTACAAAAATAGAACTCCATGCTGCACAGGAGAAAAGAGGTACTACTTAGAAGCAAGGCACAAGCCTCTGGAGGCTAGAAGACAACATAATAATGCTGTCTATATCTAGACTAGACGAGGTGATCTAGACTAGATCATCTATGTCAAAGAGATCAGAGAACTTGTAACTTGGGCAACAAGTCTATAATGGCTCTTGTGTTACAACAGATCTTTAAAAATGATGCTAAACTTTCATGTAGAGGGACTAATGATGACTAACCTAGCATGTTCTTTTGTATGTCATTCTAATGAGTTTATCTGAAACTAACAATGGCTTGGTCTAAATTTGTCCCCTTACTCACTGAGACTTACTTTGCTGGCTTCTGCTAAGGTAGAAGCATCTTCTTCCGTATCATCAGATAGACAAAAGATGGATGATACAGAGAACTTCCAAAACACTAGGCAGAATAAATTATACTTGGTTTTTGCTTCTACTCAGCCCACTCAAAGATGCTCATAAAATTTAAAAACAAAAACCAATCTAGACTTTTCCTCTTGCAAGACGCAAAACCGCAAACATTTAACACTACTGTTTCATCTGCAGCACATGAGAAACTCTGAGCAAGTATGGGATCCTTTAAAATGGAAATCAAACCGTGTAAATAACACTCATATTTGTGCATGTTGCTGTTTACTCTAAAGTAAATCAAAGTCAGAACAAAGTCAGATCACAGAAAACATCAACAGTAAGAATCTGGAAATCTACCTCCTTGTTGTTGACCTAGCCGTATAGTATTCAGGACTTCTCTTCTACATACAGTAATTTTCTGAACACCTAAGCATATGTATAAAAGTGAAATCAAATGACTGCCTCAGACTTGACAGAACTGCTGAACTAAGAACCGCGCATTGTCCTCTATTAAAGGGCATCACCTTGAGAAGATAAAGCTTTGTAAATGTTGCTTTAAAACTTGGTATTCTCTGCTATTGGCTATTATATGTATTTATAGAGGTAGTAATAATGATCTTCAAAGAATGATGTTGCCTAACCACATTTTATGCGACCTTTACAAAACCCAGAAATCAGTACTCTGTTAGCAGAAATATAGATTTATCCCTATCAGGGTACTAATGTATACCTAAAAAGGGACCCCGTTTTTTAAAATAGCAAAATAGATACTAAAAAGGAAAACAAACCTCTAATCAGACAAAAAATACTGGTCTAAGAGCGAGGGGCAATACTCACAGTAATCTAGGGACATTCAGGTTATAATGAGAGCACATGATGCATTATTTGTGGCTTAACTTATTTTAGTCTGAGGTCCCTGAATAATTAACCTACTTTGTTTCAATTCATTTAAATGTCCATATCCTACTGCTTATGAAATTGGAATGTGTTCTACAAAATAAACAGCCACATTGCTTCCGAAGCTGTACAGAGACCGATATGAAAAATGTTATTCATGTTGATTCTTAGGATTCAAGTATTTTGCTCAAAACAAAAATTAACCTTGCTTTATTAAAGAAAATAATTTTGAGAGCAAGTATTTTATCCCAATTACAAAAGAATACATTTTTGTGTTTTCATACTGACATTGTATCCAATTTACTGTTTATAAAAATCTCAAATAAAACAGGTTAAGTTATTTTAAAAAAAGATCTCTATTTAGAAATTGAATAAGTGGTTTAAAATGAATAAATTATTGTATGGTATCAAATCACAATTATAGAAAGATTTGAGTGCAGCTAAGAATACGGTAATGCATGATCCCCGATAACATGTGACTGAAAAAGTACTACGCTAATGTGAACAGAAACTAAGGTAAAGGATATATGTTTACACAATCAACTCTTCCAGTTGCACCATGAAGGATATTGAAAATTTCTAGCATTTCACTTGGTATTACTATCCTATTATATTTTAAACTATGCCTTTCCAATTCTCCTATTTTTCTTCACGGCTGCATCGCTGCAATACAAACCTGTTTCCCTAACTATTAAGAAATATTACTGTTGCTGGAAATTCATCTGTCATTTTACAAATCTTTTTCAAAGGAAGAAATAACAGGTTGTCTCAGTGAAAGAAAATAACATAGAAACAAAAATAGTATGCTCTTTGCTCCCACAGGGACAAACCAAGTAATATTTACCTCTGACATGATAAACAAAAGCTCAGAAAGGATTAGAACTAATGGCTCTGTAAATAGTATATTCATAAGAGAGGAATCCTGCTAGAATCACAAGAAAATTGTATCCACTTTCAGCTGCCAATTTTTGAGGAACAACCTGATTTTTTAACTCTGTATTTATGGAACAGTGTATGATGGCAGCAACTCTGCCATCACAATCATCATCTTTTTACATTATTGCCAGGATTTCTCCTGAAGAATTATTAACAGTCTCCTGCACAGAAGCAACTAAGGCAGATTCCACAGAGGTCATTTTCAATGACAGCTACATTTCTGAAAGCAGAGTAAAAGCATACCCAGCAAAAGGGCTCGCCTTCCAAAAAGAACACGAGTATCCTAATGTAGCACTCAAGTCAAGGGGACCTTGGACAGAGAAGACTAAATACCCATTTCTCAATATTCATTTCTCTCCAGCTGTGGGTCAAAGGCAGCATAGGCAAGTCAATACTCTACGGATGTAATGGAATGCTTGAGAATCAGACACATGCGTGTTGGATATACCTTGTACACCTAAGTGTGTTATTTTCTAGCAAGGAGCACATGAAGTGGGTTACACCAAACTACCTTCTGTTTACAAACGATGGCTCATCATTTGCAGAGCAGTAACTGTCAATGCAATTTTACCCTGCTGATTTCTATTGCTAATGTATTCATCAAAAACTTGGCTAGTTTATGCTGTTACAGTGATTGCAGGAGCATTCTGGATAATAACAGTGAGCTGCCCTAAACCCTAATTTCTGCCCCATCTACTTGTATCAGGAAGGCTACTGACCCCCGATGCTGCCATAGCCTCTGGAACACACACCAAGCAAATGGCCTACTTCTGTGCAAATCACTGCAGGCAGACTGAACATAGCTATGGTTGCGCTAAAAGGACCGTGACCTTAAAGATAAAATATGCTTGGAAGAAACAAGGATTGTACAACAGTATTTGCATCCAGACTAGCCCTTTCTACAAATGGCTCTTAATTAGTAACACTGATAACAATCACAGGAATAAATTGGCTAATTAAAGACATACCTAGAGTATGATGTATATAGAAAAGTGTTACACACCTGAGGACAGAAAGGAAGTAACTTGCAGGGAAGAAGCTTGAAAGATATTAGACAAGTGAACAGGGATGAGAATTCTTATTTCTGTTCTGCTGGTTCAAAAATCAATGAAGCTGTGAAAACAAACAACATTTGTGTATTCATCTCCATTAAAAACTTACCTGCCGCTATCATTTTTTAGTTTCACGCTGCACAAACCTGAAGAGTTAAAGTGAGATCTTCTACAGAGCATTTGCTTGGACTCCTCCCACAGCCCATGCCCGACATTTGATGCACAGAATTTTTTATCATGCTAGGCTTTCCTATTTTTTAGCTTCTTATTTAACATACACACTGCACCAACATACTATAGCCCATTTTCTCAGCTGAAAAATTACAAAGTTTATCGCTTTGTGAGAAACCTGCTCAAATCTCACAAGGGAACTGATCAGCTAGCAGTGCTAGCACTCCTAGTCAAAGAGGAGTCTAGAAATATCAAGAAGTCCCTTCTTTCTGACTAACAGAGCCCTCACAGGAAGCTTCATAGAGTCTGGTGATATGCTCTGCCTGGCTACAACACTATTTCTTGATCACCAGTCTCATGGCCGAGGTGAACTGGGACACATCTGCTAAGAGTGTTCATAACGGAGCTCTGGGGAAATCACACAGAATATTTTCTTGGTGTCACCATACTGGCATGATCTCACTCTTCTAGTCTGGTGTCACAGAACTACAACACAAACTCTGCTTGCTAAGGTCCTATATGATGCACTGAAATTGAAGAGATGCTTCCTTAGCTGATTTTCATTAATTGCACGTATTTTAAATTTAAATGGAAGAGACAACAACTGAACACAAAACCAGGCACATTCTCACTTCTAGTACATGCATGTCCCTTCACAAATTTGTTTGAAAACAAGAAGCTGACAAAATTCAGGACAGAAAATGTTTGTTCTTGAATTACAATAACCCCAAATTAACCTTAGAGCACAGCAAAAAAATAGCCTAAAGACTGGCTTGGCTAAAAAGGTGAGCATCAGGGAGGTCAAAGCGAGAATGTACTTTAAACACCTGCGGATACTCAATGAGAAGTGGGAAAATCTTCTGAAATTCTGTCTTTTTTATTTGAAGATAAATTTACAGCACCAAATTTCTGAACATTTTGTTCTCAGAAAATCTCTCAGATGAGTATTCTCCATGAAATACATTTCTGTGTTACAAACATGTATGATTTCTGACAACTGCACTGATGCTACACAGGCCACCTCCCACCCCCCACCCCCACCAAATTGAAAACTCACTGTGGTATGAATATGCCCCCTTCTACATGATCATTTCTAGCGGGTACAGTGTATTTCACTTTTCTCTAGTTACTGTATTATTTAAGAAATGTAAGCTGACCTGAGTCTTAGTTTCTCTCCTTCCTGCAATGCCAGATGATTAATAAACAGACGTACTCAAAACCAAATGAAAAAATATGCGGTCGTGTAAAACCCTACAACGCAGCTTTGCATTCATCACAGATGGACACAAGGTCTTCTCACAGCACTTGCAATATAATTAGAATTCAACACTAAAGAAGAAAATTCCCTGAATAAAGGATGCAAAGATTACAATCTAAATACAATGTTGTTAGTTGAAAGAAATGAATGTAGAGTATTGAATGTTCAAAATTGTGTTGAATTAGATAAGCAAATCCCATGTAGACTTTGTTAATGATTCATAATCAGCTAATAAGCTCATCTCTAGTAGAATAATGATCCATGGACCTGTTAGCTCATTTATCACTATGTTTTACAACACCGGCAAAGAAACTAATTAAATCCCAGCATCATTACAGAGAATTCCTTTTAATAGAGATACAATGATGCACTAGAGGCTACAGATTACACTGCAAATTGTACCAAGAGATTCCGGACAGCGAGTTTTAATTAACATGTTAGCAAGAAGCTGCTCACTTAAATAATACCTAACTAGGAAACATCTGCACACTCAAAAACATTGGAGGAAAGAGAGAGTAAGGAAAGGATCGTTATGTGAGGTATTGAAGTTGTAGAATTTTTCTATCCACAAAAAAAGCTGTTGCTATTCACTGACTGTATTCATTATCCAACACAAATCAGAAGGCAGAACTCTAGCTCCAGATTGTTGTGGAAGATGCTGGTAGGGGCGTGTATATCAGATTACCAAGAAGACAAATAAAGTCTGTGCAGAACTACCACTAGGCTGTTGTGGCTGGAGCATCTCCCAGCACATGGCAAGGGTTCATCAGGCAGAGTGCAGTAAGCTGTTAACTCATTTTGCTCGTTGTGGGAGAGAAGACAGATGATGGGTAACTGCCCAGAAGAACTGTTCCCTGATATGCAAGCAAGAAAAGAGAGTTCTTTTCCAAAGAAATAAAGGAAGAACTTAGAGAAAGCACAGAATGAAGAAAGAGTAAAATAGCTGAACAGTCCACCAATACCGGTATTCAAAGGAAAGCTGACTCTATAGTGGGAAAACAACAGAAAGCAATCACCAGTATTCCCTTTTCACCTGAACATCCCAACCTAGAGTAAGCAGCACACACAAATTCTGCAGTGAATCTAAGACAAGAAAGGATCTTTCAAATGCACATGTAAATGAATGTGCAGCCCCAAAATGGTGAGCAGATGCTGTGATTATTGAGAAAGTAAGCAAAAAGGCAAAACTGTCTAGCAAAATACTCCATTTTTTGTTGGTTTTAACCTCTTTTTATTTCTGAAAATAGCGATTAATTAGAGAAGCAGGGACACATCTGAAAATGTTTAACAGGTCAGGTAAGCCAAACAATATTGTGATACAGTTTGTTAACATGGGACAGTGAGTCACTGAAAACACAGCTCTCCACAATAAATATTGATAAAAGAATAGGCAGCCAAGATGGATTGGAGAGAACATCTTTCATATCTTACTGACTACATCTGTCACTTGATAGGATACAGGTGGTGTGTGCTAGTACAGCAGGGAACTCATACTCCTTCTTTAAAAAAGCTAAAAATAAACACTGTACCAGTTTAATACAGGGGTATGAGCTCTATCACAGCCCGTGTTCCCACACATCTTAGGAGTGGGTTCGATAGTGTGAAATCATGAAGCTTACCTTGCCTTTGTTTCTTTAGGTCTAAAAGCCATATTCCTCTGTTTTGGGGCTACCTATCAGTCTCCTTTCTGTCTGCTCTGCTTTCTCATGCAGTGTTTGCCCTGTAAATTGACTGCAGTTCCCTCAACAGCATCATCCCCTTTCAGCTCACACATTTATCCTCACCCTCAGATCAAGACTCATTAGATCAAGATGAACAGACTATCAGTCTCATCCTTCTTTCCTACGTGTAAAGGAGAGGGATTCTGTCAAAGCTCAACTTGAAGCCTTCCACTGTAAGCACTGTTGTGGCTTTAACATCTCATAGAGTCTGCTTACAACATACCTCCCAAAATTCTACCGCATCAGTCAATCTAATTTTAGGCCACAGGCATAAATAACGTGCTTGTAGCTAACTAAGCACAAATTCAGCTCTTCTGCTAAAGAAACGGTTGTTCTGACTTCAAAATTGGAATAAATTCTTTTTAATTTAAACATAAAACATTCTTCATAGTTAGCAAAAGGCAAATGCTTGGGCAACTGCAAAATCCACGTGGATTTCATCTGCTGCACAGACCATACTGAGCACTGTTATTCAGAAAACCTTTGAAACAAATTTAGTGAAATTCCCTAAAAGAATAATAGTAACTTGTTATGAAATAATCCCAGCTGGTTCCACAGAAAGTGATATGCTGCTTGAATTGAGCATACATAATTCTATGACCTAGAATTTGTCTAAGTAAAAATACTATGAAGATAATATACTAACAACAGAAGACATTATCAGTTTCTCTGGAACAAATCTAGAGATTCAGTGAAATTAAACCAAATGCTCCCTTTCACTGAAAATAGTAATTAACTAAAATTAAAAATATCAGTAAATGTGGATTTATACTTGGTCTTGTGCTCTATCACAAAAGCCACAATAATCAGGATCATGTTGCAAAGTTTTATGGTCACAGCAGATTTCTTCTTCTCCATTGTTTTGCACAGTCACTTCCACACTTTTTTTGTTTATGGAAACCTTGGAATAATGCTAGGGTGCTATGCTGCAAAGCCAGAATCTTTCTGGCTTGTTGTAAATTTGGACCCAATACAGCACGGAAGCCCTTCCAATGGTATGGCTGCAGCAATACTGACAGAACTGCTAGAACCCCTGTAACCTGCTGCATACCCTTCTCTGGCACAGTGCAGAAGTGTTAATTTGCCTCATCCCTGCAAATACCAGCACCACAACAGTAACTGTGCAAATGTGCCCCATAGGTGATGTCACTAATGGACACAAACATATGTGGTCAACAAAACTCATATTTTATATTCCCTACATGCTTATGCTTGTGATTTTTTCAAACCTGCTCCACAGGTTGGTATTTTAAGGACTTTTTCAGTCACACTGCATTTTGCTGAGATTTCAAAAGTCCATAGAGTTATTTAAATTATTTAAGTGCCAACACAGAATCTACTGTTGATGTACTTTGAGTCACCCAAGCTCAAGTGAAGTTTGAAATGTTAAGCCTCTCCGGTTTCCTCCTTCTCAATAGAGTTGTCTCCTACCAGGCACTAGAGGAATAAACCATCTTGACATCACTCAAATCTACAATGGATAAACCGGTAATTTTAAAAAAGTTTCAGTATTTTAAAATAGATTCTTAAAAATATATTTTTTTCCTCTTAAAAATACAGTTATGTAAAATGAAATGAGACATTATAACAATTTACATAAAGACCCTGAGCATAACTAAACAAGATGTCAGTAAGTAAGTGAGAAGACATTGTATAAATGCGCATCCTCAAATTTTAATGAGTTATAGGGTACCAGATCTTTTTTTTATTTATGTGAGGAAGCAGGCAAAAATCACCTTTACTTTAGAGGCCAATTCAAGTGTTGTAAGTGTATCTGAATGTTATGTATCTTATATACTATTTTCATTGCCAATTCTTTAGGGGTTTTGCATCAATAAATGCTTTTTGTTTAATTACTTTTGGTTTCACTTAAGTGAAAAGAAGCAAAGAGATTTTCTATCTGAGGAAATTGCAGAAAGTTGGGGAACTTTCCACAAATTGAAAAAGCAAGAAGGCTGGTTTTCTGCTTTGTAGGTGTGTGTAATATGCAGTTGAGAGAGGATCAGATCTGCTAATTCTAAAGCCGTAAGCATGGGCCAGATTTTGAAGACTGTTTAAGTAACTACAGTTGCAGCTATCTACAGGGATTTTTTGAGAACTGCTAAAAGCATAGTGGCCTAGCAGTTCAAGTATGTTATGCCCAAACTGATCTGTCTCCACGTTGCCATTAACAAAAGAACTGTCCCGCTCTCCTTGGACTCAGAATCTGTGTTGGTTTGTTTTCCTCACCATGCATCAGATTGCACGATGATATGATCAACTGGACTATCTCACTGATGTAATGGAAGAGCAATCCCAGGAGCCAGCCCAGAAAGGGCTAAAAGCCTTTGGCTACATCTGGCAGGCAGAGAACTGGAAAACTTACTTGGCAGGTGCATGCAATTAGATTGGATTGCAAACTGCACACTAGCTCCCGGACTGTGACTGCAATAGGGAAAAAAGCATATAGGTACACATGCTGGGTAAATTGTCCCATTCCTTTTGGAAACCTACTTTAAGATAGAATGTCTTACCTTCAGGAGATATCCTTCCCTTTCTTAACCACAAACAGCCCAGAACCCTACCTGAGACCACATACCTAATTTTCAAATGTCCAAATCAGAAGAGATAAACCCCATTCCAGTTATCTACAAATCTGGACTACTAAAGGGCAACACTATTTTTTCCAGCTAATATTTCTTATTTTATAAGTGAACACAATTTTTAAATATCTAAAAAAAAAGAAAAAGGAGCTTGCCAGTGTCACTTTTTCTTTTCACCGTTGAATTAACGGGAAACAAAGAGCAAACAGATAAAAGTCTGGTTTTGAGTTGGGTCTGTTTTAAAATTAGTTCTCTAAGGACTTTTACAGATATTTACTACTTAAGAGTGTAGCATTCAAAGTGTTCATCAGAGCAACTGGTCACTCCAGCAGGATCACCAGCTTCTCATTGACTTCTCCGAGATTTTATTGTCTGATGAAATGTAATTAAAGACTCTGACAGTGCCAGTTAAAGACTTGAAGGAACTGAAGTTGGTGTTCACGTTATCACATGGTAAAACACAGCAATGCTGTAAACATCCATACTGAAGTTGGTGTTCACGTTATCACATGGTAAAACACAGCAAAGCTGTAAACATCCATTAGCCATTACAGTTCTCATTAGTCCCTGAAAACAACTCATTAGTGTCCTTAGACATGATAGACAAGTACAGTAAATGAGATAAATCTATTGGTATTTTCACTGCATGTAAAATCAGAGCTTCCATCATCATATTCCACCCAGTGACAATCAGAGGTGAAATATACCTTCTACAAGAAATAAACGTAACACGCAGAGTATCTAGCCAGAGTGTAGAAAAATGCTATGTGAGAAACTAACAAAGACATCAGATGTTTCATTTATACATAGGGTAGGTTCATCTGAAGTTCAGGTTGCTGTGAACTGTCACAGTTGTTTAGCCAAGGTTAAATTTTATAAAATACATTGATTGATCTTAACGTTGCAAATAACAGCTTGTAAATAACAGTTATTTCAGAACTGAGGGCTGTCAGTTTGTGGAATTCAATGCAGGCTTCTGGTTACCTAAACAAAACCTCAGTAGATCGGTTAAGAGCTAGAGACACACATCCAGGCATGATAGTGCCTATCACGGTACACTAGCCGTAACGCTGCACACTGCTAAAGATGCCAGTATTAGACCAAGTACCACTTTCCCACGTGAGATACTGAAGCTCTAATCACTACCAATCACATTCAGAGTACAGACACATACTTTCTGATAGGAGTATCTTTACTTACCAGCTATTTTTCATTCTTCTTTCTCCCAGCTTCTCTGGACCTACGCTAGCTTCATGAACTCTTTTGACAAAAGCCTGTGATTAGATCCTTTTCTTCTACATCTTCTCCTTATCACTGGTTTCTGTATCTTTTTAACATTACACATTCACCATTTCTAGCTATCTCTCAGAGTTCTCAACTGAGAGCAACAGCTTTGCACATCACGGTGGGAAAACTCTGCAAGGTCTTCTGCTGAAGCGCAGCACAATCAGAAAAGCAAAACAACTTTTGGGACCCATCCAGAATGAGGTGGAAACCAACAGTGCTAATATTAATGCCACTGTTTAAATCAACAGTATGGCCTTGCCCAGATTACTGGTTTCAACTTTGTTTGCTTTATCTCGGAAACAACACAGCGGGAAGAGAAGGAATTCAAAGACAGGTCACAAAAATGGTTCCAGGCCAGCAGGAATTTAACTACAAGGCATAAATAGAAACTGAGTCTGTTAGTTCAGAAGGAAAAAGATTTCGTGCAGTTATACAAAACAACAAACTGCACAGGGAGTAATAAAAGAGTCCCACATACTGCATCTGGGAATGCATGATATGATTACATACATGATAAATAAATCTGAAAAGCAACTAGTACCTTTAATGCAATCTTTAAAAAACAGGGGAGTTGGGGAATGAACAAAATTGCACATAAAATTCAGTAGGGCATAACACAAGAGATATTGCTATAGATAAAGAAAACAACTGGAAATTAAGGGCTGGTAGCACCAGTGATGTTGTGATGACTCAGATATAATTTAGAGACCATAGCCATACCAGGCCGAATGATTGTTCTGGAAATTTGAGACAGAGGAGAATCTGGCCTCTGAAACTATTCTACTTGTTCAGTGTAGGAAAGGATAGGGCAACTCCATGGGTATAGAAAACATCTGCGGTAGCCCTTTCTGTAAGGGTGATCTCCACAGACCTGGTGCATTAGGCTGGTACAAAGTCCGCAATCACTGACAGCACAAATTGGACTTTTCCTCCAGGTTCCCATGATTACGAGAAAGCCACATGATGGGTGGGGTTTTTTTTGTACATATGTTAGTTTCTCCTCTGTGTTCAAATGGGAACGCATAAATTGGATTTTTGCCATTCTTTGTAAGGTGGGATCTATTTTAAATGCATAATGTGGCTTATAAGACATTTTAAAAGTGGCACCCACGTTTCAGAATTTATATTCAGAAATTCAGGTCTTATTTAATGTGGGTGCACACAATTTCTACACCACTAAGTCTCCTGCAGCAGCAGGGGTTCTAGCAACAGTCAGCTTACCATAGTATGAGAGGTAAGTCCTGATTCAAAAGCAAAGATGCAGATAGAACATAATAGAACAAGAAGTGTTCAAGGAATACTGTGACCTTACTGCCCCCTATTCTGAAGCTTAGAAAATTACAACTTTCCCTAAACTATACATTCTGAATGCTTCAGCAGGGACAGGAAAGAATACCCCTGAAAAGGAAATGACAGTGGAGATGTGGCTTCTCTTACTTCCATAACCTTGTCATTCCTACATGCTGCCTGTATTCCCTGACATAGAGTCTTGAGTCCACTTTATGCAGAAAGCAGTGTGGGGAATGAGCTAATTTTTATCCTGAATTAGTCTTTGTAACTCTTTGGAAAAACAGGTTAGCAACATCCAAACACAACCAACTAAATAGACCCAAGATACACAGGCTGTATCACTCAAACATGTTGTATCACACTGGGGTATTTTCCTCTTCCTGACACAGAGAATGTATTATATAGTCAGTCATACAATAAGGACCTCAGGAAAAAGTCCAAGGATTATACATTTTCCTGTATTTGCTTTCTTCCCCCCTCTGTAAATATCTGCTAGCACGTCAGCTGCATCTGTTACTTCTTTTTTTCTAACATTGTTGGCTCACTCATCATCATCAGTTCACTTGGCCAAGAAGTAACAGGTTACTACACGCTGCAGCAGAGGTATCATCCAAATAGTTTAACTGAGAATATATGGGACTATTTCTTTTGAACTACTGAGTGCTCTGTGCATTTAAAGAATTGAGGGTGCTCAGCAATTTATACAGCAAGAATGGGATTCAAGACCTCGAGGTCCACACTGTGTAACAGAAATGGATATTCATACACACATCCGCACGCTCGGTCTGTTTCTATCCATTTCAATTTCCCTGCCAGCTTATCGGACTATACCTGGGCACTGATTAGTTTATTCTATTTGTTGTTATAGGAAACAATAAACGCAAATTTAGCTATTGTTTATTCTTCATGTTTAAACTCAGACGTTACAAACACAGAGCTACCAGAGGAGAAGGATCTTGGTTTTATTAAATGCATCCTTTTGGGTTTGGTGGGGTTATTTTGGCTTCCACTTCAGTGAACAACTAGGGGGAAAAAAAGAACCATGCAACAAACTGAATGGTCCTTTCTCAAGAAAAAGCAATTGAGTCTAGCATCCACCTCTTGTATCTGTCCCTAACAGAATCCTCAACCTCTAAACAGTGAATGTGAAATAAATGAACACTACCAAAACATTCACTGGCATTTGCCCAGCACGCTGCTCAGACCCTAGCTGCACGAGTACTGGGACTAGGAGAATATGTCTAATAACCAATAGGTACCATTTGATATTGTGATTAATCAGAATAACCTTGGCGTTATGGCGTTACTTCTTTGTAAGTCTATTTGGTAAGTGTATTTCCTTTAAGGTATTACAGACTCCAACATGGCAATTCTTCACGCCTAGTTTCCTTTCTCTTCCTGTCCAAATTACACCAACTGGAATAACATCAGTATTGTTGCCTCTACAGGCAGTTAACTGACACAGCAGTCGCATTTACTTCCACAAAGCATGGTAACACCGACTGATTTTACACTCACATTTGTTTCTTATTTTTAAAATTAAAAGAATTAGCTTTTGAGTAAAATATGACTTTTTCACAAAATCGAAGATAATTTTTTCAATACAGAAACCAGTTCTCCTCACATTCTCTTCTTTCATCAAAAAAAGTCTTAAGTACAACTCTCATCAGAAACAATCCTAGGGCACAATCCTAATTTACAATTAAGTGAATTAATGCCAAGTTGATTAGAATGCTTGTAAAAATGCGTAATTTTAGGGATGAACAATGACAGATTCATTACTTTCCTTTTTAACTAGTAAACATGTTTACTCTTTCCTCTAGAAGTTTTCTGTTTTAGAGTTTTTCCTCATAATGCAAATACCGCTCCCCTTCCCTGCTCCCAGTCTCACATATTTTGCCTACATCCCTTACACATAAAAATTTCTATGCCAGTTATCCCATGAGCAAGAACTTCCCAAATAAAGTAAGGCATGAACAAATTACTTTTCTTATATCAAAACATATTAGGCAGGCCTCACAGCCTCTTTGTTGGATTTTGAAGGGGATTCTGGAGGAACAATGAAGCTTAGGTTTTGAGCAAAGGTAATTTTGGAAGGTGGAATCGCAGCTTAAGAAACTCTCCAGAGAATTTTCTTGATGCAAAGCTAAGAAGACTTTGTGATAATTTCTTAGGAACTGGCCTCATTCCAAGTTGGATTTTAAACACAGATTATAAAGCAAACACCATCCCCCACAAGTATTAAGAAAGAAGAAAATAACAGAATGGGGGCTGCAGAAATGGTCTCTATTGTGGGACCAAAACCCGTCAATCAAGCAGGTTGACAGGCATCAGAGATTGACAGACAGGCCCTCTCTCTTGACTTCAGTTATCTGGGGGAATGGGAAAAGTGTCTGCAAGAACATGTTAAATTGCCAAAGTCATTACCAGTCACCAATTACCAAAGAAAAGATAACAAGGTGTATTTTAGAAAAATCGATGCAACAACACGCATTTCAATAAAGCGAGTTTTTCAGAACTTTAGAAAACAAAATGAACTATTTAGGGAATACATGATGGTTTTTTCATAGAATACTAAGCACTTTACTATGCCAGCAGGCTTTGGAGATTCATCACTATTCTCTCTATATTTTGTATTGGGGCCAGAGGTCAACCAACAAATATTTCCCTTTGTCTCTTCTTAGGCTTAACCTAAAGAAAGAAAGGTCTGTATCCCAGTGATTAAATCTAGGTTCTATGCTTGGCAAACTACAGTCCAAAAGCCATTTTGGTTCCCAAGTGCATTTATTCTAGTTGCAGGAGTAAATTCTATTATATGTTAATAAGTTACAAAAAAGACCGAAGGACCTTGATATTTACTGCCAGATTTGATTTTTTCATTCACCCAGGCTGAAAAGGCCCCTCCTGAATTGTGTCAGACCCACTGCAAAAACTTCAGACAGGCTCCCTAAGCTTGGAATACCACATTTCTCTCACATCACTCTATTCAAAATTTTTCTGTAGTTGTGACCTAAGTCAAGTGAAATGAAATTTCTTTTGACAGAAAAATTAAGAAGCCTGCAACTAAGGCTCTGAGAAAAAGTCTTTGCTGTGATGGAAGAAGGCAGCCCCCTTGTTTCTGTAACCTTCCTTCTGCCAGCACAATCAAGAGAAAAGCAAGAAAACCCTTTTTCAACATAAATAAAAGTGTTCATTTATTATGAATTAAATTGTACTTGCCTTCAGATTTTCCCAGCTCCCTTAACAGTAATTAAATATCATTGCAAATATGTTGTACACACAAAATTAATTAATTTTTTCTAGATTGCTGCCCACTTGCTGTTCGTTGAATTATCCCAAGTGCTTTCCTTCTTTTAAATTAGCTGGCATTAGGTGGCTCACTTTCAGGAGCTGCTTCCACTTTCAGTGGAAACAAAAGGAGCTTTTCTACTACTACTATTCCAGCTATGATGTGCAAGAATATGATTATGGTCTACAGTAGATGCACAGACAGCACTGAATTCAAAAGGGTCCTCCTGGGCATCATATCTCCCTCCTACTGTGTCCAACAACACATGACATATCCCATATCACCTTCTGCACCTCCATGATGGCCCATCGAAGGAAGTATGGAAACTGCTGCTCCAGGCTTTATTTGCATACCTCTTGGATACCTCCTCAGGCTTGGAAGGGCTTCTATTAATCTTTCTGACTTATCTAATTTTTGTGGCCTTTTTTTTTTTAAAGATAAACAAGTAGTCTGCAGTCCAGTTTGATGATCCCACACACATCTTACACCCTTTAATCCCTGCAGCTACCTCAAATGATTCTTTTGGACAATGCACAGTAAGGAACTTAACACTTCACTCAAGAGCCACCTGTATCCATGTGTATCACATACCAGACTGTATCTCTGTTTTCATAGAATCACAGAACTGTAAAATTAGGTTGGAAGAGAAGGGACTTCTGGAGGCCATCTAGTCCCACCCCCTGCTCAAAGCAGGTCTAATCAGATCAGCCTGTTCAGGGACATGTCTAGTCAAGTCTTCTGAACACCTCCAAGGATGAAAATTTACCCAAAGGGTAAAAAAAAAAAAAAAAAAAGTTCTTTTCACTGCATCTACGTGGAATGGCCCATGTTCCAACTTGTGTCCATTGCCTCTCGTCCTATTGCTGTGCACCCGGAGAAAAGTTTGTCTCTGCTTTCTTTGTATCCTTTAGTCACATAGTTGTAGACAATAGTAAGGTTTTCCCTTAGCCCTTTCCTCTTAGAATAATTTTTTTAAATTATTTAAATAAAAGACCAAATACAGCATTGAAGTTCTCGGCTCTTGACTCACTAATATTAGGAAAAAAAATATTCAGAACACTTACTTTTACAGTGAAGGGGGGGAAAAACCCAAGAAGACTGAAAATGGCTTGCAAAAGACCTCTCAGAATCAATCAACTCAAGAGCTAAAAATGACTTAACTAGCTGAATTAATTAGCTGAATCACAGACGAGGGACCATAAATGCTCCCATATTTCTAACAGAAACCTTGTATTGATGTGCATTCAGAAGAACACAAGCATTAGTTCTCCTAACACCAGAGAAATACCTGTGTAGAGAGCACCTAAATCCTGCATAAACTCTATTTTGTTGGCTTAACCTTGTACTGGTCATCTCTACCAGAAGGACATCCCCTGAGCTTTAACCTCGAGCTGACTAGCTCCTTTTAACATGTATGACCCTCATCTTCAAAAGGGAAACCATCTCTGACACTCAATATTAAAGCTGAACAAATGCCAAAACCAACACTCATTTTATCACAGCAGAAGACACTAATTCTGAAAATGCTTTCTACTGATATTTTTCCTAACTTTCATGACATCTTTATTTTTAAAGAAACTTAGGTGGAATAGAAACTGATTTTCAGTAGCGTGTCTGCACAGTGACTTTGGGGGCAGATTTGCTTACAGCTAGTCTCATATATGGAGGAACAGGTCTGTATTCTAATGAGCCAATTATTACTGTGGCAGGTAAATAATTTTTTAAAATAAAAAAAGATTGTGCAATGTACACAGAGTTAAGTTTTCAGAATGCTTAGTACTGACCACAATTAAGACAATCTGACTACAATGAACAACAGAACCACTACAGAAATTCCATCCACCACACACTTTTATATACTTAATACAAATTTTGAAACAAACCCCAAGGAATAAATCCAAAAGAGAAGAAAGAATTGTTAATCATGATTGACTGCTAATTTGCAATCTGCTATGAAAGAAGCGATTAGGAATATTTATGTTACAAAACAGATTATTGTTATCAGTTCAGTAATATGAACAACTTTGTTACATTTGAGCAGAAATTGAGACCCGCCTCTTGTGCTTCTACTAAAGAAAGTTTGCAGCATCACAAACAGGTAAGACTTCAGAGTCTAATTTTAAATATTCTAAATTCCTTACAAGAATCTGAAAGAAAAAGCCTACTTAATTTCAAAACTTCAGCAGATTTTCAGCTTGGATGCTCAACATGACTGCTGTTTTTGCACTTTAAAAGGAATCTGTTGAACACTAGCACTTCAATTGTCCACTCATCACTGGACAAAATAAATAGTGAAAAATTTTCTGTTTAGTCCAACTGGACAGAATACAAAGTTTACTCTGCTAATAGTCCCAGTATGGAGAAAACACTCTTCTTTGGGAACCTGGAGTCCTAGCCAACATACTAAAACTTGTCCAAAGATGCGCTCTTTTTTCTTTATTCTCTCATAGTTCCTGCATGTGCAAGCAGGCCTTGCAGCAAAAGCTGACATGTCCTTTTCTTGCACTGCTGTTCTAACAGGGAGACCATAGAGGAAGGAAGATGAAGCAAAGCAGATCATGCACTGAATGTTGTATTTTAGAGGGCAGGAAGAAAGCAACTGGTGTTGCCACATTCAGAAATGGGAAAGGGGGACCAAGTCACTGTTTTCTCAGCAGCAACTTCTGAGAATCAAAGACCAAAGATTTTCACTGCCAGACAAGCTGATGCCCTCTGATGCAGCCTTGGGAGCTGTAGTGACAGCAGCAGGAGCTCATTGGAAGAGAAAAAAAGGATGTATTCAAGAAGAGTAATTTTGTTCATGGGAGCAGACTTGTGTGACTTGCTCAATTAGTAGGAAGAAGGACAATTGATCTGTTTGGTGTGCTTTCCTTCCAAGTCAAGTATAGAACACCTGAAGTCCAACGGGTCCTTTTCACTGAATTACGTGGGAACAATAGCTGGTCCATTCTCCATGTGTTTGTAATTACACATGAATGAATTCACAGCACTCCTGGAGAACTGCCTAGTGTATCATGCATGACCTAGTAAGAACAGAAACCAAGGAGGAGAGGTTATAGAAAGTAACTTCCAAGTTTTATTATTTTAAGACCAAATTGTCTTTGCTCAGGGGTATATACTCTTACTGCCACACATCAGAGAGAAAGGAAAATACTACTCAAATTTAGCCTAAGATTTCAAATGAAAGCTCTCAAAACGAAAACCAACACAATTAGGAAAACCAGTCAGTAAAGAGCATTCAAGAACAGGGGTCAAAACAAAAATTATGTAAAAAAAAATTCTATCAAAATTATTTTAACTATAAACATGCTATCATGTTAAGATGCCGTTTGCAGTCTTAAATCTGATTGTTCAGCATGTATATACTACAATGATTAGAATGTCCCTTATAGTTTCTCTAACAACACATAGATATTAAACCATCTTTTCTTCCCTACAGATCTAAGAAATACACAATTTCAATCATTCATAAACAGCTTATCTCGACCGCAGATTCACCATGCCACAAATGAAGAGACGACAATATAGTTCATCTGTAGTTTCTGCTTGATATAGTTGCCTAAACTCTACATTGACACCAAGCCTCGCTTGCAGGATGCCATCCCATTTTATTGAGGCACAGAAAGCTAAGTGACTTGCTACAAACTGAAAACAAGACACGGGTCTCTGATTACCTGTTAATCAGTATATTAAAAAAATCTGTTTTCCATAAATGTAAGAAGTATGACCATAATTCTTCTTTTCAAAAACTGGATCTTTCATTCTTGACATTAAAGATAAAATTAGTATCGTCAGGAAAGTAGCAGCTTTTGCAACCTGCATTTTAACTAAGAAAGGATTGTTTCCCCCTACCCCACTCCCAATTTATACATTTGGTTATAAAGACAAGACACCATCCTCAACCATCAATAATATGAACAGGATCTGGTGATTATCTCTATATAGAAAAGTCACCTAGAAGTAAGAGAAACTAAACGACTATTAGAAAGTCTTTCCAAGCTCCAAAACTAATTCACATAAAGAGGCTAATTATTGCTTGTAATTCACATATGAGAATTAAGGCTGGCACAACAGATACAACACAGGGCTGGTTTGCATTTCCTAACAGCCATATCCTATTAATACTGCTGCAATGTCAAGCAAACACATTAACAGTAATGTGACACACTCTGAAAAGCTAATAAATTTTCTGGAATAAAAAAAAACCCATAAATAAAACTGTTAGAAGAATCATTCTGGTTTTAAAATATAAGCAAATAGGCAACATACCAAAAGAAGATGTTTTGCATTTTACTGAGAGTAGACTTGCTCTCACCATGAGATCATGAGGTCACTGCAAAAGTATGTATTATACATGTTAGTCTTTTAGTTCATACTAGGAGTGTGCTTTTGAAGGAAGTCACTTGATCAGACCTTTTCACTGTACTTTAGTTTGTGCTGCAGAGTTGTCTTGGAGCACACTAGCCGAGTTCCTTTGCGTGAAAGTAAATCAGAAGATGCACTCCAGCCAGTTATGGACACCAAGCCATCAGTGTCAAACTAGACCAAGTAAAAACAAAAACCCTTTGAAAAAACACAAAGTTTGAACTGGACTCCAGTGCCAAGTGGACCAAGTCCAGGACTATATATAAATATACACTTCCTGGGATCCATTAGCTTCTAATGCAGACACATATCACAGTCCCTCAACAAAACCTGTATATTGAGTGGCACTGCTAATGTACACATAGACACAGTAGTTGTATTTCATATGTGGACCTGTTCTCTCTGATTTTGCACTGATTTAATCTAAATGAATCAATTCCAGTTTCCAACAGTTTACATCAGGGTAGAGTCAGTCTAAAGCAGCTATACGTTACTTTATTTATTTATTATTCAATAGCTCCAGTTTTAAAGGAAGGAATGTTTAGCAGCATATTTCAGACTTGTAGCACAACCTTTGCCAACCCTTCAAAGACTTATTTGGAAGATCTTAATTCACACTCTTGATCCTCCGCAGCCTCCATACCCAGGCAGGCTGACATTTGACTTATGTACCTCTGCCTTCCTGCACAACCCTCACACCAGATAATGCGATCAAATCAAACCACTTTCCATACAATTATAAAACGTAACAGGCCACAGCAAAAAATGTAAAACCTCCAAAGCAGCTCAAAGCTAATTAATTTCTATTACTAGTGAAAGAAGAACCACTTAACATGTCTTTTCTTATTTAAATTACCACTGACAGCACCTGCTTTTTTTATTCTTGGGAAATCCTGCTACAATACTATTTAAATTGTATAAGACTGCAGAATTTATGAAGATAAGGCAATTACCATTACAAAAACAATTCCAGGTTAAAATTTATGGTGAAAAGAAAATAGTTATGATGCTCTGTTAAATCATTCAGTGATGCATTACATTTTTAGTTAATCCTTCTAGTTGTGAAAATTTAGGGCTAAATGGTGTAATTGTGTTCAGTAATTAATTATTTTGTTTCATGGGTGTTTTATCTATATTTTTAAGGAATAATGCAACTTAATGAACAGCAAATGCACAAGCCCATATGGCAACCATGTAATATATATATTTATATATATATTATATATATATATATATATAAATAAATGACTAACATGAGGCAGGAGAAATGGTTGAAA
>JANZLQ010000022.1:152132-173100 GCA_026212715.1 Elanus axillaris | reverse complement strand
CCAACTTCTTGTTCCCCTCCAGCCTCCTCGCTGGTGGGGTGGGGTGAGAAGCAGAAAAGGCCTTGGCTCTGTGTCAGCACTGCACGAAAACATCTCTCTGTATTATCAACGCTGTTTTCAGCACAAATCCAAAACATAGACCCATACTAGCTATTATGAAGAAAATTCACTCTCTCCCAGCCGAAATGAGCACACCTCCTCTGAAAAGTATTCCACACTGTAAGTGGTCCAGAATGGGGCAGGTTGCAAAGTAAAATGCTGTCCAGCATGAGTCATTAATTAAGCCAATTTTCCCTTCAGTATTAACAAGTACTTTGGAACTCACTGCATGGCCTTACTGAAAACAAAATGCTGTATCTGGGGACACTGTAACAAAGATTAAGCAACTTCAGAAAAAAATATGACAACTTTGCTCAGAACAAGAAAAAAAAACTGAGTTAGCTACCTTAGAGTACTTGCTTTCTTTTCCAAGCACTCAGGACGTCTGTAACAATGCTTAAGTATTTTGTATTCCGTTATGGTGTTATCTCACGTTATATGCTTTTTAGCCGTGCTCCAGATTCCAAGTCTGTGCTTGCAGCTTTCCCAGTTCTCGGTTTCCCACACGGCAGGAGAAAGATGTGTAAGAAAGAGAGCTTGGACACAAAATCCCTGGAAAATTTTGAAAAATCCGTACAACACGAGCACTGTCCCACTATGCAGGGAATAAAACTAGCATGAGGCCAAAAGCTTACTGCCTGGACTGCAGGCTGTGCTAAGATACATAACCCTACTGGAGGATTCAGATGTCTTCTGTGTACCAAGTGCATGTCTGTAGCTAAACCTGCACTAAAAGGACTCCTCCCAGTCTGGGTTGACTCTGGCTCCCACTCAGCCAACTGAAATGCTCCTAGCTGTCTTTAAAAACACCACAGGTCTCTGGACTAGCTGTTGTCAACCACCCTAGAACTATGTTCAGCCTTCTTGTGGAGGACAAACACAGCTGAGCGTGGTCAAGTCAGAATGTGTTAGCAATTACCAGATCTCCTTGTCACTACAAAACTTTGACATCAGTTACTAATACTGGGGTGTCTGCAGAATATTCGACTTAGTGTTCAGCGTTTTCTAAAAATCACAAGAATCCCCACATGTCATTACAGTTCAGTAGAGAGCTATTACAACTCTTTGTACGATGGCTCTTTACACAGGGTCTCTGACTACCTTACCCTTACTCAGTCTGCTGGAGCTCCTATATATGTGGTGTTGCCCCGTGGTTCCCCTCAGCAGTACTGAAATAGTTAAGGTCACAACAGAGTGGTGCTATGTAAAGGAGAAATTTCCCTGTCCTTGCCTAAGTGAATGGCTGGGATTAAACTGACAGCCCACCTTAGTGATGGTGGAATAATTGGTTGTTCAGCTCTGTCCTTGTCAGAGCTCTGACAGTTCTGCAGATGTCCTGCTCAGCTCTCCAAAGGTTAGCCTCAGCTGGAGCTGGTGTTCATTAATCATTCCTTCCTGACAGGACTCTGAGCAGCCCACATCTGCCACTCTGTCCACCTCAATCCCTGTCGCACCCAGCTTGTGTGTAATCACTGCTGGTTTTCTTAAGAGGATACTTGATAAGAGAATATGCATTTAACTATGAGAAACATGGTGTTGTCTTCTCTCTTGGTAATTCTTTCAGCAAAGGGCTGGTAATATGAATTTGGTGTCTTTGCTCAAGACACTCCAGTTCAAAAACAGTGAACTGTGGACTGGATGTACGAGAAGTATACAGTATTCCAGTCTTTTTACAGCATCTGTAATGCCCTCGTATAACAACAATCTTCAGTCTAGTATCATACTCACACTGAAGATGGAAGGACGTGGTATCATAATAACCTTGCACGGGTATACAGGACAGCTGCAAACTGCACCTGATTTGGAGGGAATGGAAAAAAACCCACCATGCAACTATCTCCCTGAACAGTCGGGGAAAGAAAAGCTTCAATGCATTCTTCTGATGTGGTCATTTCTCCAACCACTGGATCTCTCTGCACTATAACAGTTGCTTTAATGTCTGCTTGTGTACACAGTGACTGAAAAATCCTGTTGCCAGCATTGCTTTAACCCAGGTGAACTGGATAATTTTCATAAATTCACACACATGACTAATTTCTTTGGATTATTCTGACTGCTTTTATCAGAACCCACAAGATTAACTCATGATTAGCAGGCAGTTAAGAAAAATCAGAGGAAGAGAACTACTAAGATAATTCCCAGCAATTTCAAGTATACACAGCACCTAATGCCATATGACCAATGCCAGAAGACCTCCAACATGAACAATTTGGCAGCATGGGGTTTCTCTATTTATACAAAGTGAAAGCAGTTGTAAAGCACACAGCCTCAACAAATCAGTCTCTAAAGTTTGTTAGCCATACACGTATAGGTTTTAAAACGAAAAATACAAAGCTGTATTGTAGTTCTGCACAGCTCACACCCTCCCAACCTGCAAGAAAATCTAAGTGGGTTCTGAAACAGAAAGCCAAACGGAAAAAAGAACATAGGTAAGGAAGGCAAAGGAATCCCTCTCAGAAAACTGGAAAAAGCAAAGAACATAAATCATAGCTAGCCTCCCCCAGACGTTCTATGGGTTGGGTTTTTTTTCAGTTTAGCTACTCATTAATTATGTGCCCCAGAATAAACTATGCATCCTATAGTTAGACAGAAGCACAAATATGTTACTTATGTATCTTGATTAAATTAAAATAAGCATCAGCACACAGACTGCCAGTGTATTATAGCTGCCAAGACCATCTAAGAAATGAAATTATTACCCACTTCACAATCTTATTACAAGATTGTCCACTGACTTTTCTTAGGGTGCTGCTGCTCATATGTGAGCATTGCAGGAATGATCATTTCAAATAATTGATTAACTGTCTAGTCCACAAAGTTTAAAAAGGAACAAACAAGGACATTAAGTGATTAGCATTCTTTCTTTTAATTTGCAATCCTGTCTTCACAGCTAAAAAGCCAAATGCCTCAGGCTCCATCCCAGGCACACAGATCCCAACAAGCTTGACAGTAGAAAGAAGGTGCTACAGACGCACATAACTGACATGCTGGATTAAAGCAATCAACACATTGACCATTAATCACAACTGAAGGCTTTACAGTGCACTTATAGAATGGCAGTGGGCCTGCTCCAGAAGGTAGCAGCAGTGATGCTGAATTTCAAACTGTTGAGCCAACCCACTAATGTGATTTGGTCAACATAAGCAGTTTTATCTGTGGATCTTCACCTAACGCAAGTAAATTTTGGATTTAAATGAAAAGAGAAAAATCTAAGTAATGGACTGCCTTTCGAGTTCCACAATACTGAGTTTGCTAAGGAAACGTAAGTAATCAAACCTGGTCTAAATGACATACTCATAACCAGTCTCCATCATGTATAGCTGTTCTCCTGGGGACATTAGAAACTTTCATTGCTCAGCAGACAATGACGCTTTGTGGTGCTGCCTCCAATGGATGTATCAAATTTAACAACATCAGAAGAGCATGAGAAGGTATAACCACTTGCAAACCGTTTTGAATCTCTGCAGGACTGAGAGTGTTTATCAGTCACAAAAAGATGTATGCTCCATTGCTGGATGGCACATTAACACAGCAAAAACTATTAGCAGTTCTATCAACCATGTCAATAGCCCAATTGCTGGGGACTGCACAAGGACATATAAAAAAACACCTTAAGAGTATAAGGGACTAAAACAGATGAAGAGCAAAACTGAAAGACATGAGGAACAATCCTATTGCTTTATGAATTATTTTCTCATTACTATTATCCCCATGCATTGCAGTAGTGTCCCGTTAATGAGTCACTCAAATGCAAAAAAAGAAGCTGGGCAACGACCACTGGTTTGAGAAAAATTTTGGTACCACAAGAACAGATCCGGTAGAACATATCTATAATTGCTGTCCATAAACATTAAGCAAGTCAGGCTCAAAATCTTCACTATGCTCTGTGTGTATGTATAACTAAAAGACCTCCTCCTAACAATGGATGTACATGCTGTCTCTCTGATTTTCCTTGAACCTACAGGGAGCCACATAAAATGATTAAGGCATGTTTTTAAGTCAGCAAGAATGCATTTCTGTCATGATTTAACAAGGATCCTACAGGCTACTGAATTACTTGAGCAGCTGCATTAGATTATCTAGTATTCCAGCACAAAATATTGTTGTTTATTTGTGTATTCTCAACGGCAAATACAGAAAACGAGGAATGCTCTTTCTTGTTTTGAAATTTGGCTGTGTCTCTGCTTTTCTGCTTCCTGTACTTATGTTCCCTCACCTTGCCACACACTTCACTTATCAGTAAAATGGACTTGCCACACTGACATTTCTGAAGAACATTTTTTGATTCTTAGACTACAGACAAATAGAAAGATCTGTAAGTTCAATTACTTTTATTATTGTGCTCCCTCTGCTGGATCTAAAAAAATCACTGTTGAAAAAAAATTATTTGCAGAACTGTGCTGATGTCTGCACTTATCAATACACAAAAGTTGGGACACTGAAAATGCCCCAATATCTGGGCTTACGTTTCTTAAGATTCAGAGAAAGAGACTTCTGGGTTTTTCCAAAGACTGAGAAATATAATCCTGAGAGCAAGGTGCTACGTAATGCCTAGAAAAACATTGTGAACAGCTGGGGAAACAATGCTCTTCTGCATAGGGGCAGAAAGCTTGCTCCACAGAGGACACAGCACTAAGACAGCACTAAGACAGCCCAGAATGCAGGAGAGAGACTCCTCTGGCACTTGTGATCCCTGTATAGATGGAGTTGTATGGATAAAGACTCCAGAAGGTGTTAAGTGAAAAGGGAAAACAAGTATCTGTTTGATATGCTGTCCCTTTAAGCCTTAACTGTACGGCCTGTGGAAAAGCAGCGCTATGAAGAAATAGACAGTGGCATTGCCAGTAATACAATTAAAATCACTGCAAGTAAAATACATGAGATTACCTCATTTGTTCCGTACCTACATTTTCTCCTTTATTCAGTCCTTCTATCCTCTGAAAATAGGTGTGGGTCTGTAAAAATAAAACATAACACGCGAGTATGATGGTTCTTTAGGTAGTGACAAGAACTGCTTGCCCCCATAAACTGGCAAGACCTGGCATGCTTAGACGTACACCATCCTGTCTCAAAATAAATAATGCTTGACCAAAGACTCATTTCAGTGTAAAGTGACGTATTAGGATAATCTGAGCAAGCTTGCCATGCTCAAACAAGCTGTTTCCTTGCTGGTAGATACAATTAAAAGTTTTTAAGTCCATTTAGAGAAAACAGACAACAGGAATATAATAAATATAGCCCTTTTATGTGGGGCTGGGTTTCCCGCAAACACCCCCCCCCCCCCAGTAAAAACGCCAGTTTCATACTGCCCTTTCCTCCACTTTAACTTAGCTATAGATAGGCATCAGAGTCTTCATGCAGAGCTGTCATTTAACTTATTTTGGTGATTATACATGTATACTACCCTCAAATGTCCCAAAGCATCACCTGAGAGAATTCAAGTCGTTTCTGTTCAAGTAAACTGCAATGCATGAACTTATTTTTTCAAAATACACAGAGATTGCAAAGCAACGAGCATCACACACATTTCACGTTGAAAGACGTCTATAGTCAGTAGGTTTTGTATTGTATTGTATTGTATTGTATTGTCCCTACAGCTCCTCCACGGGGAAACTGAAAACTCAACTGGACAAGGCCCTTTGGCAGCCTGAAGTACACTGGACCATCTCAGAGCAGTGGGGTGGAACAGCTAACCTTCAGAGGTCTCTTCCCACCTATATTATTCTGTGATTTTATGTATTGTTGAAAGCTCATCTGGGTTGAGATGCTGAGGTGGTGAATTTTCAGCATGCTTTTACTGATCCCAGAATAACGGCATTCTTTTTTAAAAAAGCAATTCATTATTGATATGGTGACTACAAGCTGAGAAGATTGGGAGTTATTTACCAATATGTATTGCTAAAAACTGCAGATCTGCTTCTTGTGTTCAATGGCAGGAATTTTTTCTTTACAGAGAAGTCCTCTGTTTTGCAAATTTTATGGAAGACAATATGGTTTTTATAGGTTCTAATATGAAAACTGGTTACTGATTTTCTAAGAAAATAAACCTGATCTGACATTCAAAGAAGGGTTAGACATAATCCAAATTACTAACATCTTGTCTATGCAAAAATGCCATACACTTGGAAACCATGACAACACTAGCTGTCTAGAGCTCACACAAGCTCAATCAAGCCATAATCAAGGATTTTCTTACATGATTGTCCATTATCTCCTTCTCAGTCAGGAATGCACATTATAGGAGTAAGAAGATCAGAGTGGAATCACCAGCATTAATTACATACTAGACTAGATCTGTCTTCATTAAGGAGCTGTCAAAGAATTTGGAGCACCTCTAGGACATTCAGAGGAATCCTGTACTGATTCTGCATAGACTGTAAACCAAAAGAAAAAGTATCATCACAACTCTGTGTTACTGAAAATAGTAAGTTCTTCATATTTGATGAAAGAGAAAGTCTACTCAACTCTGTGAACACAGATGCATTCCATAATGACTACTATGTCCTTCTAACGATGAGAAGGTACCTGAAAATATAGCACAAGTGATACGTGTTTACCATGAAGAACAAGGGTTTAGACTACATTATTCCTGTGTCTATTTATTAGACTAAAGGCTTGTTAGTAGCAGCACAGTCATTTGAAGCCTGTGTTGAAGAGAAGTAAAACTTTTTTTCTTTGTAAGTTTGTTTGAAAAGGCACAACCGTCTTCAGTCTTTTTCTTTAGATAAACTTCCTAAAGCAATTCTGGAAGCTCTGACCAAGTTAAGAAAGAAAGAAGTCTATAAATTCCTATTTTTTAGTAAGTCCAAAGAGAAAAACAGTTTGGGTTGTTTTTTTTTTTTTAATCCACAACTAAAGTACGGACTTGATTAGTAACTTGGAATTTTTAAACACTCTGAAGTTCAGTAATAAAACAACACAGCTTTCAGACTAGAACCTGTGAAAGATGTTGTTTGTAAGGAAGATAAGAGCATAACAAATCATGAATGAGTTATACGCCTTTCTTCCCAGAATTTACAAATACCTAACCCCCTGTCATGTCTTAATCACAAAGGTTATACTATGACAGGAGAACAGACAAAAAAGGGTAGAACTCCCCAGAACCAGAGCAGAACCTTACTAACTAAAATACACAGATACAGCACAGAGCATCCAGATGGAAACAACAGCAAGTTTAGTGAATACATTGTAGACTATGAGGAGACCAGATATGGCAATGAATATGGAGGAGACAAATGTGTACATACAGAGAAGAGCATCTAAGAAATATATTCTGCAAGTGCTGAAACTGTAAAGAGCTGTTCAACACAACAGACTTCCAGCTGCTCAGTATTTAATATGAATGTACAACCAGGCTCAAACAATCTGAGTGAAAAATGAAAAACAAAAAAGAACAAAAAGAAAAAAACATACCATGTGACTTATACAGCCAGTAAAAGCTATGCAAGAGCAAATAAATAAATATGAACAACAAACAAATGTGAAGAGCTTGTGAACTACTCATAGATTTTTCATGAGATTAAAAAGAAATTTGTCAGACAAATTATTTGCTCTGAATTATTCACTCAGCTGTAATTATGGCCATTGGCAGGCAGAGAAACCAATAACGTGAACTGATGATTTCTGAGCTTCTCACCAAATCCTTCATCAGAAGGCCATGATCTTGAGAAAAAAATGCCTTTTTGCTGAACTTGTGAAGCCATACATTGTTTCGTTCAAGCCACAGCCAGTGCTCTGGACAGTGACTCTAGGTCAAGATTTTGTTCTTGTTGAAATCACAGCCTTAGATACCGTATCATCTGGCAATTTCCTTTCTTTGCAGTCTATGCTCTGCTCTCCCAAGGAAGTTAGTATTTCAACAGGGGGTTGCTTTCTTCCACCTGTACTATACTGCAAGGAGATAAATACTGTATTATTAAAGAGACACTGCAATTTTTTCCTCCGTTTTAGTTTCCTAACCATTTTGGTTTTCCCATTCTCTGGTTATGTCTGAAGCAGGGAGCAGTGGAAGGGACACAAGGCCACAATTTATCTCTTCAAGTAGAACTATGGAGGGCAACATGCCCCTAGATGACACTGGGTCACAAACAAGCCCTCACCATGTCTTCCAAGAAACCAGGAATCACAAATCTGAGAATAGAGGTTGGCAGCACGCGAGCCTTGCATTTGTCTCATTCTACATTCTTGTGTTTTTCCACATGAATGGCCATACCGGAGAGCATTTAAATTAAATTTTTTACCTGCTAGTTTATCTATAAAGTGCTCCACAGGAAGAGCATATTCTGGCACAGAGTCTTCTGTACCATGATTACCATACACTGTCCCCAACGGCCACAAGCTTTCCCCTGTATATGCACATAGGTACCAAGCTTCTGCCCCCTAAACCAGTCGTGGTGCTCTAGTAAAATGCATTTTTTAACTTCTGCTGTACTGACTGTAAAACGCTAGGAGATATGAATAAAAATGCCAGTTTTACATCTAACGTTACTGACTCATTGTGTTAACAAATGACTTTTATAAAATACTTCCTCACCTCAGATATTTTACCTATTACGTGGAGTAAAAATAAAGTGAGAATTAAATAAAAACTAATATATACTTTCTTGATACCCTAGAAACTTCACTGAAGGCATCAGAAACATGCGGGAGTTTTATTTTCAACTTTAAAAAATATTAAGCATTTTATAAGAAGAGTTTATTTACAAAAAACAAATAATTCAGGGTAATGACTATTCAAAGTGATTCACTCTGTCTATACTAAAGATGTTAAGCCTCTAGCAAATTCCAAGCAGCACTCTAACGTTCCTTTCTTCCACATGTGAAAGTCCTAACTCAGTTAAAATTTGGGCTCCAGAGCGTGCATTCTGCCACGCCAGAAATACTGCGTTAGCATTCAAGACAAAAGTCCTTCTCCTCTACAACAAGGTAGACACACACACAAAATCCTAGGCTCTCACATTCAAGCAGAAATGTTTCCAGTCTTTTTCTGTTCATATAAAAAAAGCAGTCTTGCTGTCAAACTTCATAAAAACAAGTGATTAAATGAGTTCCTTCCCCATCCTATGCATCCACTGACTAAATGACTCAAATTTACAATCCTGCTTCCAGAGGCATTCCCACAGTTCTGCCTGTTGTTTTCAGTCCTCGCACCTCTAACTTTTCATGTACTGAAAACTTATTCCTCATCTACCTATTCAAAACATAACCAAGAAATTAAAAGCCTGTCTACTCCTAAAATTTCCTCTCTGTGGATAGACTGACGCGGCGAGGCATCTGAAGATGAGCAGAGGCTAACTGTTCCCTCACATTCCTCTGCCATTTAAGTCCCTCAAGGGTGACCAGGGTAACAAGGAGACTTCTGCCCTCGCACTTCCCAGGGCAACAGCCAAAGGCACCATGTGCTCTCCTGCATCTGTGTAATGCCCAAGATAAGATATTACACAGCACAGTGTAAATAAACAATAACACAGAGCACAGAGCAACAAGTAGTAAGAAGCACAGATTTTTTTTATAAAGTTAGAAAAGAAAATAAAAAGTCTTCTGAACAAGTTGCAATTTGTGATTAGGAAAACAGCGTATAATAGCTGTGAAGAAAAATTTTCTTGCTTCTCAGCCAGAACAGTGGTGATCAGTTGGGTTCAGGATAGTATAGCATTGTGCATACCAACTAGGAAAATAGTTACCACTAGAAAACTGCCTGCCATGAGTATTGATTGACTTAATGGGCCAAAAATTAGATTATGTGGATGCAGACTTAACACACTACTTAATAGAGAAGGCAAGCTTCAGGATTATTTAGTATGTTCACGAAGACATACCTGCAGAGAATTTTCAAGAAAGAAAGAGTAGGCACAGACTTCGAGATTGCTGCTTTTCTAACAGTAGTAAGTGGACTATAGCTAAGCCTCTCAAAAGGAACTCATTCAGAAGTGCAGAGTTGAGAGGAAAAAAAAAATATCTGGAAGTCTGAAAGAATTTTTTAATACTTCAAAAAAAAATATCAGTAAATAGATGTGTTTCTGCTCACTGGGAACATACTGGTAATAACTACCACTTTCCCCCCCCCCACACTTTTTAAACAAGAAATTGAATTTTTTCTATTAATAAACCAATAAAATAGTCACCTTGGGTGAAGAAACCCTGACTGACATTGTGAGGGTGTTATAGTCATTAATTGGATATATTTCGAAGTATTATACAGATAAAGCATTCCATAAATGTGCAGAGTTGTATTTCTCACCCTGATCTGCTTGCAAAAATGCCCCAAAAAAACTTCTCATGGTCTACTTCAAGTTGATCTTCAGGCAGTTCATTGTATGTCTTGTCAATTTTTAAATGGTACTGTCAGGACTTCAAACTGACAGGAATCATCCCAAGTCAGAGGCTGCATTCATAAACCTGAGTAAAAAGAAGCAATTTCAGGCAGCATTTGGTTTGTCTGAAAATGGAGTGACACAGTGCAGAACTGTATCACAGAATTTTTCTCTATCCTGGCAAGGAGTCTCAGGGCATTTACAGAGTGAAAGAGGACTGAATAAAAGTAGAAAACCTGATGGTAGTGTTACATAAGGAAACTCACTGGTTTAAATAAATAATCCAATAGCAGCATCATAAAACATCAGGTTTGGGAATACAAGATTGTATTAAAATATGATGTATGTATCTACACAGAGGCACATATAGGCACATTTAAGTTGATTCATCTACATAAGAGACTACTGTGTGCAGTTACCCCATCAGCATGAGGGTTAGCCTAAATGACACCCCCTCGAGTAAGTCAGCTAGGAATCGAAGCTGCTACACTTTTGTTGCTAGCTTCTCATCACTGTAATATTCTACCACCATTACAGCAGCTCCAGACAAACATGCCTCAATTTCTGTCTTCCCATAGCTTTGAAATGCCAACCTCAACATACAAGGATGCCCAAGCTCTCTGATTGCACTTCATTTTGAATGGGCTACTAATAATTGATTTAAGATCCCTTAACTAGTTTATCATAGGCTTTTTAGAACAAAACAAACAACAGAAAAAAAGCAACATTTTGGGTTTAGCTCCTGACTGAGGAGATAAATCTATTATTACCTACTTTTCAGGTGCCAAAACCAGTTTATTGGCACGGCTAAGATGATCACTGCAAACCACACTCACTTCACGCTCACTGCAGGAAAATGAAAATGATGTGATGGGAGGTGCTCTGTAACACTACCTGATTGGGAGTTCTGGAAAACTAAACTTCTCTTCAAGCATTTATTTTGTGCTCGATGCTCATAATAATGAGTGAAAGATTTCAGCTGAAAGCAATTTAAAAGCTTTCCTGTTTTGTGACAGTTTTCCTCTATTCCATTCCACAACATTTTAGCCATGGACAAAATTATCAGTACTTACAGAAGAACTGTTGTAAAGAGTGGAGCCTTTACTGAGCCACAGGTGAGACTACAGTATCCAATAATTCTAAAATCTTGCAGTAGATGTTCTGGATCCAACTGCCAAACACTGAAGGCTGTTTGTGAGAACCACAGACTTCACTGGTTTGTAAATCTCTCCTTCAGGAGTACAGCTTGCAAAATCTGCAGATTTCAAACTCAACATGGAGCTTCAAAAACCTCTCAGATTTTTCTGATTTTATCTACTGTGTCTAACAATTATGCAGTGTAATGTCAGGTGACAGGTACTTCCTTCCCCTCCAAGAAAATAAAAAAAAAATAAATTACAAAAATACAAAGGCTATAAAAGAAAAAAATTTATCGACTCTGCAAACAAGTTGGGATATAGTCATACATTTGAGCTCAAATACAATCAGAAATCCTAATTAATTACTTCATAATTCAAAATGGTTACTTTAATAAACTGTGTTCCCTCTCCTTTTAATGCCTTGTTCAAATTTGTCAGAAGTTTAATCTTTTGCTATTACGTGGACATGTCTCCACTAAATCCAATTGGCCTGCACAGCGTGTTCACAGATTCTACACACTGTGAACTGTACATGTAAGTGGAGCACACACTGGCTGCTGAGCACTGACCATGCTGCCACATATTTCAATTCACATCAGAATTTCATGCTGGTTGTGCCACAGAATACATTACTTTCCTACAGAAATCAGTTGCACAATTTTTTTTTCAGGACATGGTTAGCAAAACCAGCAGAGTAGGTGTTCTCAGGGTACAGGCAGCAGACCACACAGGAGCTGTAGGATTACTGCTGCTGCACATACTTTTCCCCTAAACCAGTAAATTGTGGGTTTGATGTTTGTTTTTAACTATTTACCAAATGAAAAATGCACCTCAGTGCTAGAGAGTTCAGTTTTCCAAAGAGAAAGCCTAAGACAACCGATGGGTCCCTAATGAAAGCAAAGTGAAGGAAAATATAGATAAAAGATTCCTTAGGTCCCCATTAAATACCATTCAAATGGGCCTATAAATTAAGAATGACCAGTGGATTCATAAATGGGATCGCTATAACCTTCAGTGATGCAGCCCATTCAATTTAAGTGAAATTACTTTCACTTCTTCTGGGATAACTGATTGCGCCCCATACTTCGCCCAAACAAGTATCACCTATTCTTGTAATACAGATTCCTACCAGGTCCCTCATATCAACTGGTGTCACATCTGCCAGAAAGCTCCCTGATTTCATTAGCATCTTAGACAAATCCTTCCCATGAGATGCCTAGCTTTGGTTAAAATCTTGGGTGCACGGATGACAAGTTTGCTGTAAGATAGGCAAAAACAATCCCCCAAACATTTCTGCCAGCCTTACATGCTACACTGCCTTCCCAGCGCCCTCTTGTTCATGTGAGCTGTTAAAACGGCCATAGCTGGCAGTAATTGCTGTTGACATTGTTCAGAGCCTTGCCTCACTGCCAGAGACAAATCTTTCATTCATGAAGAAGTGCTTGTTAGACCAGCGCTGGACTCCAAACCCACTTAATTAAATTGGAAAAAAAAAGAAAGTTGCTTCGCTCTGGTGGGAAATTTGCACACAAAGGCTCGGTGTCTGGGTCCTTCCTCCACTACTGCGTCTCTCAAACAGTTTTACAATGTAACAGCATCTCTCTCTCCCTTCCCTTTCCTTCTGGCCACTGCAAAGCCAGCAGTGACCCTCATTAAAAGACCAGTTTGTTACGGAATGTTTTCCCAATGATGCACTAACAGGGCTTTTCTCCTCAGCAATCAAGGGCTTGCAAGTGCTGCGTAAGGGCTCTCCAAGGGCTGATTGCTTCAAGAATTTCAAAAGTAAAGAGTATAAACAGGTACATGGAAAAAGCCTCTTTTGAGCAGTTATGTAAACATTCCCGATGCAATTTAAAAAACAGCATGCTGAAACTGTGAAGTCTGATTCTTTAATTATATTCACACACCCCTTTCTGCATATACCTACCAAACAGCACTCAAGTCAGATACTATGGAAAGCTATGGCAAAACACACACTGCAGAGCTACAGAACAGTAGTTAGTGCAATTAAAAGGTAAACACACAAATCGTCCACAGCCTCCCCCAAACACAGCTTGCATTTTTAGAAGTAGCAGACACAACCATACTATCCACACTAAATTCCAGATGGCACAAGCTATTTTGTGAAGAGGGAGTCAGGAAATGGCGTAAGAACTGAACAAGATATTTAAACAGATTTGGCTTTGGCATAATCTGGCAGTTTTTGGTCTTTGCCTTGGCTTTCAAATTTACATGATTGTTTTGTTTGTTTGTTTGTTTTACATCCATTTAATTGTAAGCCTCTTGGGCCACAGGTCTGAATACTACACAAAGTAAATTGTCAGTATTAATAATGGACTGCAACAGCATTTCAGAGAAAAGTACATGGGAAGTATCACTAACTACAAACATTGGTTTTCCTCTGCACATAATATGCCTTTCTGTATGAATAACAACAATCAGTTCTATGCTAACAAATCATCACTGAGTAATTTTTCTATTATATGGTAAATAATGTTCAGAGTAAAATTACCTAATTCCATGACAGCTACATTCAGCTGTTTTTATATAATTCTCTACCATAACTGAATATGGACTTACATAAAGCAAAATGTTTATGTCTTTATGTGAAAACCAATAAATTAATAGGAACAATACTGTCTTATAGTTTAAGATTCTATAGAGTCAATGTGAAATTAAAACACTAAAACATTGAGAAAAGTTAATTAATATGGTAAAGCCAGGAGTCAAAGAAAAACATCAAACTGTCCCATGATTTACATCATCATCACACTAGATGTATTTATCTTATTGTTTCTATCTTTACAAAATCCTTAATCCTTTCTGCAGAAAAACAAGATAAAAACATTTTTGTCATACCACTTGAGTTGTCATTAAGTAAAATATGGAAGTGATATGAACACAAACATCATTGATACTCAAACACTTTGCAGTTCTATCTGTCGTCTTATAGCTCACAAGACGCTGAACTGAAATCTGCTCTGTCATACACCTGTGATTGCTGCTTGGTACGAAAGCAAGCCCTACCTGTGTTATCAGCCCTTAAAATTTCAAAACATAGATCAACAGAATACCTTACATAACAGTTATAAAGCTCTTCTTTGTCAACTGGCAAATAAAAAGGCAACACCAGATAGCGAGCTGTCCTTTCGGAGTGGTGTTTTCCCGAAATTGTCCACAATGAAAAAGGAGCAGTTATTGGAAAATTATCAGGGAAGTATATCCACTGTTGTCCACTGCATTTGTATAAATATAAAGGTGGCTGGTCACAGTATCTGAGGTTCTCAGAAATTCAAGTATGTATCTCCTAGATTGTGCTTTTGCTTGTAGCATAAATATAGAAACATGATACTTTGATTTATTCATGCTTGTATTAAAAATGTTACTTAATAGTTTTAAAAGTAAACAAATCTGAAATACACACTTTATGGTTATAGAAAATCTGAAATAAGTACAACTATTAACTATCTACACTTGAAGTTAATGTTCCTTTTCAAAAGAGTTTAAACTTATTGTGAGATTACTCATAGATAACAATGCAACAAGTACTTTTGACGGTTTTGAGCTATCCCCTTGGCTTTGTTTTATGTCTTACTGTAGAAAACCCTACAGTTATTCAGATGTAGGGAAACAGTAATTCTCAAGAATAAATGTAAGAAATTACCTTATTTGACCTGAACCGAACCATTACCAAAGAAAAAAAGATAAAGGAATTGGTTATTCTACTGCTTTTTATGTAAGCCTTTCCAGCCTTACATCTGACCTGTTTATTTTATGAACACCACAATATAATTTTCATCAGGTCAATTTTCAACTTGCCTAAAACTAACGAGAAGACAGACATAACTTGTGCCCAAACCCAAGGTAATCTGAATCTAAGACCAGAAATTATTTGTTGGGATGAGTATTTGAGATTACTGTTTTGTGACCTGTGTAAATCAAAACTTTTCCAAACAATGGGACTCTGGTAATGAATTCTCATCTCATTTCCTGTACTCTAGGCTACCAAAATTTTCTTTTTACCTGTGGTGCCATCATTCCAATCACTAATTCTACTTCATTTTTGTTAGCAAGAAAGTCCACATATACAATAATATTTTTCAGATAATGACAACCAAGCAGAAAAATACACGTATTTGCAAACCTATACTAGGGTCAATTGCTTACCATATTGCTCCTACATGTTAACACAGGAAAACCAGGATTATCCACAGCTGCTTGAAGTCCACAAAGTCCTCTCTGTAAAGTGACATTTCAAAACACTTTTGACCAGGTCCCAAGACAGTATGTAGGTGAGGTATTTACTACATTCTGATCAATGAGAAGACTATTAGTCACACTATTAATTGATTGTTACAGCTCCCTCCACAGGGATTTGTAACGTCTGTCACGGGAGGTTTCCAAAATAACAGTTCAGAGTAACCGAAAAGCACACTTTCATTAGATACCTTTCAAAATGAGCTGCATGTTTCATACTTTCTGAAGGAATATTTCAATTTTGGAAACACTAATTTTAGGTGTTCGATACTCTATCAATACTGTACGATGTTAAGAGGAAATGGACGTAAATATGCTTTATGTGATTCCCCTGCAGAACTGATTCCATCAAAAACAGAGTAATGTTCTTAGTTTTCCTTGATTCTTAATTAAAACAATTAATTTGCTGTCCAATCCCTCCTATGCCTGTTCTTTTATTCTTGCATGAATTAGGCTACCTTACTATTTTGATTTGTTTTCATTATTAGTAGGTTTTAGCAATAGAATAGAGTTAAAATTATTAGTTTATAACATGCCTTTTTTACTTATAATTCACATGTGTTGAGCAGAAGCTGAAAGCATTAATTTGTCAATCAGTCCTGCTCTATATCTAGTCTCACTTGAAACAGACTAAGTACACACACAAAAAGATCCATATATGTTTCCCAGAGGTAAATGAGCTTGTAAACATTCAGGTGTATTAGGATTTACTGAGACTATTAGCTATAATTCTGAAGCATATTGCATATGTGATAGTATATTATAAAATCAAGGAAGTTTCAGTATAGAAACCTCCTCTTAATCTAGATAATAACATGAATACTCACTTTGTACCCTAACATCAATTTTCAATTCACAGATCAGACCTGTGGGATGATTGCTGGAGGTGACATTGATATGTCCTCCCACCCCCTAGGGGTGGAATGTGGTGGATATAGACAAAATCTGTTCCATAGGAATTCCCTAAGCAACATAACCTGCAACCTTAGATGTCAGCAACACGAGGGGAGCTTGGTATGCTGACCCTTAGAGAAACAAGACGGAGGATGGAGCGGAGTAGAGACACCGCAGCCAAGCTCTGTGGTATCCCTGCGGGATGGGGAACTGGAACAAGAACGGGATATTGTGCCCAGTTCTGGAGTAGTGACAGACAGACTAAATCATGTTCTCTGGGTGAACTTTGCTCATTCTAATCTCATTATAACACCAAAACACACCTCCATCCCAAAAGCTACCTCCCTCCAAGGTGTGACCACCCTTCACTGAGCATGAGCTCTCAATTTTTGCTAGCATATACCTTTAAAAGTAAAGCAAGGAGATTTTACACCAATAACAATAAAGGTATTTATGACTAGAGTCACTCAAGCTCCAGCTAAAAATAAGAAAACAGTATAAAAGGGCTTAAGAGAGGAAGAATGCTAGGGAATGCTAGGGAAAACACCATCATAGACAAGTCGGGAGGTCATCGCTGACTTCTGGGATCAGTTGACGGGCTGAACCTCTCTTCCCCTCCATCAGGACACCTATTGGGTGAGATTCGAACCCTAGGTTATACCAAGTGCTTCCCCGGGAAACGGAGAAATCTCTATAGAGTTTTTCCATAATTTAGTGTGCTTGTAGTTGACTGTATTATTACTTGCATGTGCTTTACAGACAGTGCATTTATCACCGGCAATCCAAAAGAACCTGTACTGTTGCTTTAATAAACTTTACTGTTCATTAATCTAGCCACGATAGTTCGTTGAACGCAACCAAACTCCTTAAGTCTGGCCATTCTAGTTCATTGAACACAACTAAATTTAAAGTACAGTTCGTTATTTGTATGTACATAATCGTGATAGTTCAATATATTGAACATGACCGAACTTAGAGTGTTGATTTGGGCATCGCTCAGATTCTAAGCCTAGCTGCTCCTCTGATATCTGAGAATAAGCTGGAACGCAACGGGGTTTATTTTCTGCCAAACTTCTTTACCCTTTAATGCAACAAGACCCCAGAGTTAAAACTAACCACTGTAAAATATGTTTTTATGTTAAACTGAAGACCCTTTAGAAGTCTCTGTGAAGAATTTCAGTGCACGTTCAATACTAGGAGGAGTTTTGTACAATCTCACAGTGTGCAAATGACAATTCACAACAGCATGTGTGAGACCATGCAGAAAAAGACGTACACAAACGGCAAATTCTCAAAGAGCCAGATTTAAACCCTACTGTATTTAAACAAGTGTGGCCTGGACAACAGCAGGCCTGATGATAAAATCAGAAATGCAGAATACCTCAAGTCTAAGCCAAGTGCTGAAACCACCTTTTTCTAAAATGTGAAGAGAATCTTGAATTTTTTTCTTTCCTCACTTGCCTTGCTGTGAAATGCAAATATAGAGTTGTATACCCCAAAGAGAAAATCCTTTGTGTAGGAGAAAGAGGAGGGCAGAAAAGAAAAGCTATTTTGACAAGACCATTTTTTGTGGCAAAAATTATTTTTTGTGTTCGTGAAAACTAAATATTAATTTTAAAAATATATATTTATTTTTCAAAAAGTCTCTGTGAATATCTTGTCTGTCTGTCTGTCTATGGGAGGAAAAATACATCCCTACAACAAGTTAGAGAAAGACAAGCAGCCCAAACCGTTTCTTGACAATATCCTTCAAATATCTGAGAAACAATTACCAAAAATGAGTCTGAAAATCCACCCACGCCCCCCAAGGTACATAACCAAAACCATGAATGAATATTTTCTTTTGGTTTTTTTTAAGAGAATTTACCTTGCCTTTTCTTAAATTGTCTGTGCGTTCTGGAAATGTGTATCTCAAGCGAGATGGAAGAAAATATCAAATAAGAAAGGTTCCCCCCCCACTCTTCAGTTTGCCTGAAAGCAGAGAAACCATATCTGTCCTTTGACCTTAGCAGAACAAACGCTACATGCCAATGTTTTTTTATGCCAGAAGCACAAGCTGCAGAAAAACAGGCTCCACTCTCTTTGCAGAGTTCATTTCTTCTACTGATGTTCATCTGATGACACATTTGTTTTCAGTTAAGCTGAGCATAAGCATATTTTTATTTTATTCATTTGATAGTTATTTATATAGCTGGATACCTACCATGATCACTGACATAACAATCGCCCACCAACATATTCACTGGAACTTCTTCCATAGCTCTTTCAGGAAAACACATCCATTTTGGTTGTTCTTAGAAGACATTTTCCCTTTGTATTCTCCTGCTTCCTCCACAGACCACAAACAGGGAGGACAGCTGCACACACTAGAGAGGGAAGAGACCCGGACAGTAAGTCTAAACCCCTACAGTAGAAATGGATTTATCTTTGTGCAAGGGCACAGTCTGGTAAATGAGAAGTGTCCAGGGAAACAAAGTGTCTCTTCCATTGTATCATGTTTAGCAAAGCCAGAGTCTGTGGAACACCAAATAATGGACACTTGCACCCGAAGAATAAAAGCCTGCACTCTACTCTTCAGTTGGGACAAACCCTACCTGCACTATCTGAAAGATTCAGGAAGGCTCAGAGACTGGTGTGCGCTGTTTTGGGTATGTATCCAAGGCAGAGGAGCTGGGGTTTGCAGAATAAATGAAGCAAGCATTTCAGCACGCTGTAGAGACTTTGTTGTCCCCTCAATGGTAATATGGCTGAAATGCCAGATTCAACCAGGGTAAACTCCTCAAGGTAGACACCTTGTCTTTACATAGGCCTTTCACTTGCCATGCACACACCACTGATACTCCAAAAACTACGTGCAAGAAACACCATTAAAGTATACCAGGAAACACTAGAGGAGCCAACAAAACTCAAACTTAGGTACTGCTGTTACAACAGTTTAAAATACCATATGATCATATCCCATATTGTGCTTTGATTTCTGTGCAGTTTAGGAATCTCAAACTGCTAATTATGGCATTTCCATGTAAAAATGGCTTCTTACCTATCCACACACAACATGTAGAATTCCCACAAACCAGGTAAGATATATCATATCTTTAAAGTGGTTGGCTGGTAGTGATTTCATAAACAAACATTGCTGTCCTTAACAAAACAAAACAAAACAAAACCCAAACCATTACATTACTAATAAAAAGCTTTTGCCCATGGTCCCTAACATTATGATAATTTATTTAAAACAGATACAGTCCTGAAAGTGACCCACTTAAAATTATTAAAAAGATATGCTCTTTATTTTTGCTGTCCATAAAACAGGCAATGGCTTATGAATATGCAAAATGATCAGATGTAATTAACATGATTGGCTCCTACGGAAATACAATCTTCTGTGTTTAAGGGAGTTGGTTGCAAAAACTAATGAGGTCAAGTTAATATGCTTGTGAAGAAAGCATCAGCTGTCAATGCAAGTGACAAGGATGCCGACATTAATCCCCTTTTCTGAGCAAATAATTTAAATTTTCCTCGATAAACTAGGAAATCTCAAGAGCATGGAGTCAACCAGCACTCATAAATGTGGGACGATTAACGAGGAAGAAATAAAAGCTTGTGCGCATTTATAGTAACGATAAATATGGCATTTAATTAACTAGAAGGTTTTCAAAAAGTGTTATGGGCAATTAGTTGACCATCATAGCACGGGCCTCATCAATCCTGTCCAAGGTGCGCAGTTCCAGCAGATGACCTGCAAGTGGCTTGCTCCACTGACCTTAAGGAAAAGTTAAAACGGAACTAAATGTATTATGACATCAGCAACTGAACTAAGCAGGTTTGACCTCTTAGGACAAAAACTGATACCTAGAAACTGTTGAATGTTTCAATGTTTACATTTTTCTTTTCCAGTGGGTAAAATCCCTCCAGCCACTGCAAAATACCACTTCTGTCCTTTCTTTGCAGCGCCCCCCCACGACTGTAAGACACAAAATTCTAAAATCACAGGCATATAAAGGTGAAAATGAAACTTCTATTATAATAAAGACTCAGACTCAAGTATCGTTGTCATGCCAGTTTAAGTGAAGAATTTGTCTTTGAGAGGTATCGTGGGCTCATTTAATTATGAAACGATTGTCATATTTCAGTTAGGGGTGTTGTAGGCATTGCTTTAATTCTGTGCTTGTATTTTTTATATAGGTGGTTGTATTGGGTCTGGCTGAGATGGAATTAATTCTCCCCATAGCAGCCCTCATAGTGCTGTGTTCTGCACTGGTAGCT
>JANZLQ010000022.1:137292-152032 GCA_026212715.1 Elanus axillaris | reverse complement strand
GTCCAACTGAGGAGGGGGAGTGATAGAGCGGCTTTGGTGGGCACCTGGCGTCCAGCCAGGGTCAACCCATCACAGTGGTATAGCGTATGTAGTATGCTGCAGGTAGAGAAGTATTTCAAGTACTTTCAGAGCCACTAGCAAGTACCTATGACTTCTTATGGACATAGTTACGATTCTTGAAAACCAAATGAGGGCAAAACACCCTATTTTTAAAAAGGGAGAAAAGAAGGAGCCAAGATTTATATACCAGTGCCGTAACTCTTGTTGAAAATATCCAGAAGGAAACTGGAAAAATAATCCAGCTTTTATATTCTCAGAAGAAAAGGAAAGTTATTAACAGCAAACATGAATTTCTCACGCAACACACCCCCCACCCCCCATGTCAACTTAGTCTAACCTCCTTCCAGGCTAAACTAGTAAGCCTTAAGGACAGGAATCCCCCACTTTGGTATGAGCAAGCCTTTTGACACTGCTTCACATAATATGCATGCTGCAAAAACAGGGTGCAGACCAGTTTGGAAATCACAATTCTAGCAATTCCCAGTAGCTCACTGACGGGTAATCCACAGAAGCGTGTTAGGAATTTGCAACTTTCAGTATTTTCATAACTGGCCTAGGTAAAGGAATGAGCTATAACTTAAGTAATTTTCAAATCACTTCAAATAGTAGGGGCTGCAAGCACTTTCGTGATCAGTATTCTAACTCATATTTATCCTAAACTGTAGAAATGGATTGAAAGAAACACACACAATTCAAGAAAAATATATGTGACAAGTTATTCCTGGGCAAATATAATCAGCTGTGCTAAAACCATGTCCTGGTTTTGCCTGGGATAGAGTTAATTTTCTTCCCAGTAGCTGGTATAGTGTTATGTTTTGGATTTAGTAGAAGAATGTTGATAACACTGACGATTTCAGTTGTTGCTAAGTAAAGTTTAGACCAAGTCAAGGATTTCTCAGCTTCTCATACCCAGCCACCAAGAAGGCTGGAGGGGCACAGGAATTTGGGAGGGGACACAGCTGGCACAGCTGACCCGAACTGGCCAAAGGAATATTCCATACCATATGATGTCATGCCATTGTGTCATCCCCCCAGTATATGAACTGGGGGTAGTTGGTCTGGGGGGCGGATCACTGCTGGGGAACCAACTGGGTATCGGTTGGCAAGTGGTGAGTAACTGCACTGTGCATCACTTGTTCTGTGTATTCCAATTCTTTCATTATTGTCATTTTATTGTTGTCATTATTTGTTTCTTTTCTGTCCTATTAACCTGTTCTTATCTCAGCCCATGAGTTTTACCTCCCCCCCACTTCCCTCTGATTCTCCCCACCATCCCACTGGGTCACAGGGATGTGAACAAGCAGCTGCATGGTGCTTAGCTGCCGGCTGGGTTTAAACCATGACAAACCGGAATGGGAAGTTGGTTAGAAAAGGAATCTTGAGGACGAGACAGATCACAAGCTAAGCCTTAGTGACATGCTGTTAAACATTCACCATTCCAAACTATTAATCAAAGAAAATCATACAATGGCATATATAGGGATATTGTTTATATGATACGAAAAGCATCTCCCTGCCCAACACTGGTGAACTCTTAGATGGAGAATACATCCAGGTTTTGGTGCTACACTTCAAAGACACACTGCAAGAACTGAGAGACTGTTCAGGAGAGAACAAGATGAATGCTGGGTAGGGTGTAAACAAAGAACTCTTTCTTCGATAAGACTACAGACATCATAACGGTATTCTATTACGCAAAGGATTTTCAACATGACGTTGTTGTGCCCATATCGAGTGGCCAGGAAAACACTACGGAGCTGAACTGACTGCTGTTCTGCCTGCTGACTCTCAGAATGAAATCCTGACACTCTTCACATTACTAGATGCTCTAGTATTACACAATTGTCAAATATGCCTTCCTCCCTCTCCCAAAATGTGATATATTACATTACAGGACATGGAAAAATGCCCCAATCTGAAACAAAAGAGGACATAGCCAAATATTTAGAACTATAGGGGTTTTTGTCTTGTCTGAATGGAAACAGTGAAAGAATCCAGTAAAGCTTGAATCACCAGCCACAGTTTTTAAATATTAAATACTTTTGCGTTACTTTGATTTTTCTCACCTTAAATAAAATACAGACAAAAATCACCATTTTAATAGTGGGCATGGTTCTTACTTTGTAAGAATGATGGTATATTATTTTGCTTGTAAAGGTGCCATGGCTAGCATTGTAAACTCCCATGCACTCCTGATATACATATTTATTTGATTGTTAGCTTAAATGAAAGTTTAAAACATACCCCAAACCCAGAAAACAACCCCTTAAGAGTCTGAAGCAAAGCAGAAAGGAAGGTTCAATTCTCAGTTCCTGCTAGGTAGAACAAGATGCAACAACTAAATTCCAGAAAAGGATATCAAGATTTTTTATTAAGAAAACTCTGTGAGAAAACTGATTAAGTACTGGAAGAGAGCTCTGAGAATACTAACCATCAGTGCCATTTTTACAAACACATTAGTCAGGGATAGTTTAAGACATAATTGACCTAGTCAGGGCAGGGGAATGGGTGAGATGCCGTCTAGCAATCCATTTCAGTTTTACTTTGTACGATTTGAATGTTGTTTAGATTCTTTTGCATACTGATGCATACAAAGAACAAGCAGCTCCCCACCATCCTGTACACTGTGAAGAGCACAGAGAAAAATACCACTTCTGTTCATTCTCAGAGCTCAAACATGGGCATATCGGGAAACACCAAGGAGTTTATAAGCACTGCTGGCAGACTATGCAAATACCTTTTTAGTGTATTCTTTACATGTAATAGGTTCCACCCTCATACTAACGCTACATGCCTCTGCCACGTGCACTTAACAACATCTGCCTTTAAGATCTTTATAATTGGAGGCCAGAGAAATCCACTTTCACCCACATTTCTGTGGTGTAACAGTGACACCCAGTGACAAGTTTTACACTAACCTCCTGTGAGCATGCAGAAAAACATAATCACTCTTCTGTTTAAAGTTAAAAGGCAGAATTAGTTTGTCTATCAGTTATGCATCTCCTTAGTATGCTTCCTGTGAAAGCCTAGGCAGGAGCTTGGCCTGGAAAGGAAGCCCTGTACTGCATTCCTTGCATGAAATTCAGCATCGAGAGCTCAACAGCAAATACCCTCCCTCAGCACTATCCCTTTGTGCTGACTGAGCTGCAACAGCCGAGCAAGAAATAATTCAAATGCAGAAAACACTTATTACTCTCTCAAGAAAAATTAATAAACTTTATATAAATAATTTGAACAAGGCTTGATAAGTTGGAAGCATTTTATAAAGAGCACAATAAGGGAAGCATCCCTGCCCGTGGCAGGGGGGTTGGAACTAGATGATGATCTTTAAGGTGCCTTTGAAAGCAAACCATTCTGTGATTCTGTGATACAGTCCTGCACTCCATGCAACTCAAATGGATAGTACAGTAAGGTGCTAAATATGCCTAAATGTAGAAGTATTGGGACCTAAATCTTAATTTGGTACTCCCTTCACTCATCTAAGCACTAATCCACATTCTCATGGTACTTCCTTACGCTAACTGGACGTGCATTCTTGGCTATTACAACCACATGAACCAAGCTTTTGTGTTGTATGACTGCAAACTTTTCTGAGCTTAAACATCTCATTTAAATGCTGTATTTGTGGAATAATCCTCCCACTGTTAAACGTTTGACTTTACTGCATGTTAACATGGACATGAACTGTCATCATCTCTTTTCTTACTTAGTTTGAATCCCAGCAGTTAGGAGTGAAATTAGAGGACAAGAACATTGAGAAGCTGGTTCAATTTCATTCTCATACAGCTGGGTCACAACTAGGGTGGCCATGGCATACATCATGACCACAGCTCACACATTTAACCAGCGTACGCAGTTACAGTCCGAAAATTCATGCTCCTTTATGTAAATTTCTTTAATGTAGAAGAGTGGACCAAGACCCCAATACCTAATGGGTTGCAGAGAACTGGTGACATGGAAGAAATAAAAACCAAAGAAACTAAAACCCAACCCAAAACCAATGAACAAACAAACCCCGAACACCCTGTCTCAAAAGGTGTATTTCTTTCTTAAATTACACATGATTATTCTTGTAAAAATATTATTATTTCTGAGTCTAAGACACACAATTTGCAACACAAACATCTGCTCAACAGTATTATGGTAAAAATTAAACAAAGCAAATATGAGGGAAGCAGACAAGCTTAAATCAATGTGAAAAAACCCATATAAATCAAGATGCTAGCGTGGACTTTTTAAACATGTTGAAGAAATGTCAGGTTGACAGAAGTAGATGGTGCACAACAATGTTTTATAGTGTCATGACTCTTTCTAGTGTTTATAAGCACATCATTTGTAGGGCATGTGCAAGACTGAGATGCTTCTCCTCCTGAGATGCCTCTTTGAAAAAGCCACATGTTGCCTCCTCAATGTCACAACAGCTCCAAGAACGGAAATTGGAAAACACTGTGCAGCAGGTTGACCCCAGGTAGCAGGTAAGCTGCCAACCCAGTTGCCTGCTCACTTCTCCACCCCAGGCAGAATGGGGGACAAAATCGGAAGGGCAAAAGCAAGAAAGCTGGTGGGTCAAGATAAAGCCCAGTTTAATAAGCGAAGGGAAAAAAACCCAAACCAACAAGAAACAACCACCACAAAACAAAACTAAAAACCAACAAGTGATGCAAATCAATCACTCACCACCAGCAGACTCATGCCAGGCTAGTCCCTGAGGAATAGCTAAGTTTGGAAAAACTTCCCCCCCATCCCACCAGTGTTACTGGTGAGCAAGACATTGTACGATACGGAATATCTCTTCAATCAATTCGAGTCAGCTGTCCTGGCTGTGTCCCTTCCCAGCCTCCAGCCCACTCCCAGCTAACTTCCCATGAGAGGCACAGTGAGAAACTGATGTAGGGAACTGCCTGCTTTGCGGTTTCTAAATATTGTTTGCCTTCAATGTTCTTTCAACCAAAAACTGGGGCCTGTCAAGGATTAAGCTTATCAGGGACTGGTATTCGTCAAGGATTAATACGTTAAACACAGGGAGTGATAGCAGGAACGGTGATGCTAGTCGCACCACAAGGCTATCTGGGACTCATTAAGAGACTGCTGATATCACCAAGCAAAAGAGAGCACGGGTGAATGCCTAAAGTTCATAAAGGAGAAGATAAGACTCCTGAAGAAGTAAATGACCACAAGAGACAGACCCGAGCCTGCGCAAGAGAACATAAACATTTTAGAACTGCTGACAAGAATTTTTTAAGCTAACCCCGGCTCACTTATGCATATGCATGTTTGTGTTGAGTAATCCTATGAATGTGTATGTCTGTATCGTATAAATTTCTGGTAAAGTGTGCTGTCAGTGTGCGTGTGCTTTGGAGGAGCGATCCCCCCACGCACCCAGCGCTGCAATAAACATACCTATTTCATAACTCTCAGAGTTGTAAAGTTTGTTCTGCACGTCAAAACAGAGAAGAGTCTGACACTGTGCTGTGCAAGCACTGTTCAGCAACAGCAAAAACGTTGGTATGTTATTAACACTGTCTTGGTCACCAGTCTAAAACACAGCACCATACTGGTTGCTATGAAGAAATAAACGAACTCCATCCCAGCCAAAACCAGTACACACTGGTAAAGGAAAACTTTAGAGAAAGAAAAAAAATCACCCCCCCCCCCCAAAAACAAACAAAGAAAATACCAACAAGCCTTCTCTCCTAAGCTCTCAAAAAAATATTGATGGTTTCATTTAAACATGCCAAGCAGGATCAAGATAAAATGAAGCAAAACAGCCTCTGCTCTGCTGGCTGAACAGTCCCTTCCATACTAGCTCCTGAAACGTTTTCTTCCTTCTCTCTACCAAAGCCTCTGGAGCAGCTTGTTTAATTCTCTATACACATTACTATGAGGTATTTTACCCAACAGCACAGTGCTGTACAGTGAGCACTTATTTAAACATTATCCTATTATTACAAAATATACATATAGTAGCAAGTATACTCTGCAAACAGCAGTAGTGTTAACATCTTGTACTGCACACCTACTGTACTTTTTAATTACTCTCATTTTTTTGCAGTTGAGAGGAAAAAAAAAGAAAAGACACAGAAGTCACAATAAGGATATGTCTGTCAAATGTAAATTTATCCCCTCAGAAAAAATACCGTAAGAGCCAGCAATTCCCACGGTATGAAATGGGTATGTGGTGAACAATATTCTCCACCTATTTAGGGCATATGCAGCTATATCTATATGGAAGTGAGCCTGGCACAACAGAAGCCTGATCTGTAACTGCACCGTGGCTTATGTTATTCTACCAGTAACATATCACGTTATTCAATTTTTGTTGCCTTTTCAAAGCTTTCCATTTCAGAACTGATTTAAGTAAATATTCTCTTGCTTTACATTACTGGCTAGGTCATTTGCATTATTTGGATTAGCAATTCTAAACCGATAGGTCACCTGCAGCCTCTAAATTATCTTGCATGATTCGTCACCAAAAGTAAGAAGTTAACCGAGCGCAACTACTGCTCATTACCCTGACTCCGGAAAATCGTGCTCTTGGTATCTGTTTTCTGGTTCTTTCCCCATCACATGCTTAACAGATTTGTAAGATGCATTACCATGGGGCAAAGCCATGTTTTGGAAAGAAGGCAATCAAGAACAGGGGGTATCTCACTCACTATGCCTCCTTTAACTGCCCATGGGAACAGATCTGCCACAAGACGGCAGAGGGCCAGATGAACTGTTAATGCAGAATGCAGTTAAGCAGTCCTCTTTCACACCATAATTAACAAGAGCTAATGTTCTAGATGTCACTTTACTTCCGAGACCTTTTTTAGTGCTGCCTTGCAAATCCTTTACTTTGTGAAAAAGCTTTGCAGAACTGTGCCCTGAATGTCTGCCTGTAAGTTTAAAACTAGTCTAACTATTCCTTCTTGATCTTTAAATAATTATAAGGCAAAGGAATAGCCAGAGCAACAACAGCTGTTAAAACATTATTTTCAAGTTGATATTAGTGAAAATCACAAAGATACGATTAAAGAGGAAGGGAAAACGCCAGACAAGCTCTGGTATTACATAGCCTAGCAAGCACAGGAAGTTCAAAGCCAAGGATAGTTAAAATACAGAGACTGAATCTCTGTATTTGTCTCTCTTAGTGGTCAAAGAGTGGAACAAGTTGTCCAGAAAGGCTGTGGAGTCTGCATCTGTAGACTCAAAACCTGACTGGACGCAGTTCCTAGGCAACCTGCTCTAGGTGACTCTGCCTGAGCAAGAGGTTGGGCTAGATGATCTCAAGAAGACCCTTACAACCTAAGCAATTCTGTGAACCCTTTAAAACTCAGCGGTGTTTGGGAGCTCTAAATGAATAGTGAGTAGCAAAGAAGACAGCATGATGTGGTAAGGATTATCCTATCCAACCTTGTGCAATTCTTATAAAGTCCAGATGGGACTGCTTTGCCTGAGTTTGAGGAGGACAGGAACTATTTTGACTTCAGACCAACAGCAGTACTTAACAACCAAAACGGTTGAGGAGGAGTCAAGATTTCACATTTTTTCCTGTGACATTGTCAGGTGAAGGAAAGTGACGTGAAAAAGACTGTAGTTCTGGATGCATTCTCCTTGCAGTTAGGAGATCCCTGAAAGAGCTGCTTTGCACTTACACCTATATACACACATGCCACCCCCATTCCTTAACTTTTTAAAGTTATCCATGAAGGAACCATAAGACAAGATTTGTTAGATGAACTTACAAAAGAGCCTAAGAATTGGCAAAGGACTAGTATGAACACCAGAGAGGGTCAGGGCTGCATTTTTGCTTAAAAGATCCCGTACTGACAAGAGACACGTGGTCAAATACACCTACATAAGCACACCTCCTGGATGAAGTTACTCAGAGATAAACATTTCCAACATCAAGTCCTAAATTAAGATGCCAACAGAATAAAAAATGAGAATAAAAGGAACTAGGCCTGGATGATTCAGAAAGTACATTTTGTCTTGCTGTCATTTGTATGATGGCTCTGGCATATCAGAATGGCCCAGGAAGCTTTAAAACGTATTACCTCAGTTGGCAAAACTTGAGTAAACCTCTAACAAGCCCAGATTTAAGTGGCAGAATTTGGGAAGCTCCACTAACGAGAAGCATTTGTACACCTGGGTGCAGGGCAAGGGGGGAAGGCTGGGCACATGCATGTGGGCATGCATTTATTTACTTATTTACTAAAATCAGAAAGTAAGCAGATAAAAACCTGAACACTATTAACATAAAAAGTACTCTAGACTAGTAAATCTCTCTAGATTAGTGTGATGGGTTAACCTTGGCTGGATGCCAGCTGCCCAACAAGCTGTTCTATCACTCCCCCTCTTCAACTGGACATGGGAGAGGAAATATAACAAAAGGCTCTTGGGTTGAGATAAGGACAGGGAGATCACTCAGCAGTTACTGTCATGGGCATGTCCTGGTTTCAGCTGGGATAGAGTTATGTGTCTTCCTAGTAGCTGGTATGGTGCTGTGTTTTGAGTTCAGTACAAGAAGAATGTTGATTACACTGATGTTTTCAGTTGCTGCTAAGTCATGTTTATACTGTCAAGGACTTTTCAGCTTCTCATGCCCAGCCAGCGAGAAGGCTGGAGGGGCACGAGAAGCTGACACAGGACACAGCCAGGGCAGCCGACCCAAACTGGCCAACGAGGCATTCCATGCCACGGGATGTCACACTCAGGAAATAAACTGGGTGGTGTGGGAGTGGGGATCATCGCTCGGGGACTGACTGGGTGTCGATGGGCGGGTGGTGAGCAATTACTTTGTGCACCATTTGTACATTCCAATCCTTTTACTATTGCTGTTGTCATTTTGTTAGTGTTGTTATTATCATTATTACTTTCTTCTTTTCTGTTCTATTAAGCTGTTCTTATCTCATCCCATGAGTTTTACCTCTTTTCCCGATTTTCTCCCCCCTCTCACTGGGCGGGGGTAGGAGTGAGTGAGCGGCTGCGTGGTGTTTAGTTGCCGGCTGGGGTTAAACCACGACAGGGCAAAACATACTCAACTTGGGGAAATTAGTTTAATTTATTAACAATCAAATCAGAGTAGGATAATGAGAAATGGAAATGAATCTTAAAACACCTTCCCCTTACCCCTCCCTTCTTCCAAGGCTCAAGTGCACTCCCAATTTCTCTACCTCTTCTCCCTGAGCAACACAAGGGGATGGGGAATGGAGGTTATCGTCAGTTCATCACACATTGTCTCTGCTGCTCCTTCCTCCTCACACTCTTCCCCTTGCTCCAGCATGGGCTCCCATCTATGGGAGACAGTCCTCCATGAATTTCTCCAACATGGATCCTTCCCGCAGACTGCAGTTCTTCATGAACTGCTCCAGCATGGGCTCCTCTCCACAGGGTCGCAGGTTCTGCCAGAAGCCTGCTCCAGCATGGGCTCTCCACGGGGTCACAGCCTCCTTCAGGCACATCCACTGGCTCTGGCATGGGCTCCTCCCTTGGCTGCAAGTGGATATCTGATCCACTACGGACCTCCATGCGCTGCAGGGACAGCCTGCCTCACCATGGTCTTCCCCACAGGCTGCAGGGGAATCTCTGCTCTAGTGCCTGGAGCACCTCCTCCTCCTCCTTCTTCACTGACCTTCATGTCTGCAGAGTTGTTTCTCTTGCATATTCTCATTCCTGTCTTCCAGCTGCTGTTGTGCAGTAGTTTTTTCCCCTTCTTAAATGTATTACCACAGAGGCACTACCACCAGCTCTGATGGGCTCAGCCTTGGCCAGTGGTGGGTTCATCTTGGAGGCAGCTGACGCTGGCTCTATCGGACATCGTGGGAGCTTCTGGCATCTTCTCACAGAAGGCACCCCCGCAGCCCCCCTGCTACCAACACCTTGCCACACAAACCCAATACAATTAGGAAACCCTGTCAAGTGGCTATCTACACCAAAGTTAGGCATGCAAATTAAATGTAAGCTCAAGGATGAAAAAAAATCTCCAATGAATCAGTAGCTTTACAGTGTTGGGGCTTTGTTCCTTCTTTTTGGGTAATATTTATATATTACCCAATAATAATTATAAAAATATTTATAAGGTTTTGAATAATTTTTGCATTTCCATTTATTAGCTCTTCAAGACACTACTGTTGAGTAGATGGCATAACAACCAGGATTAGCCAAGCCAATTGACTTGTCCTTTAGAAGACTGTCTGCAGACGCTAAAAAAGAGCTTAGGAGACAGGAACACCATGTATTCAGCTAAAATTTTCCCCTAGTACTAATGTAAGATTAATACTTGTGTGCATATTCCTCCAAAACTGTGTCTTTTACAACAAATGAAGTGTGATAAAGATTTTTAAATCTTCTTCATCTGGCAGTGAGTACTTCAAGAGATGAATATGCCATCATCATTTGGCCTGCTCACCCCCACAAACACATCACTCTTCTGGACACTACAAAGCTGTGTGCTAGTCTAGCAGTAACACATGATCTCAGTGATTACATGTATGACACTTAAGCAGAAGTTATTGGTATGTGTGTCCTACATTATGGGAACAATGTACACGGTGTCTCAGAGAAGAACAAACCTCCCAGAAAAGGGTACTGATAGTAACCATTTCTCATGAGGGTGCAGAGCTAGCTTCTAGGCCTAAAGGAAAATGCCATGGGTGCTTTTCAGCTGCTGGTGGTAAAGAACAGTGCCGGAGCAACAGAACAGACAAGAGCGCTAATTCAGATAGGGATGACTGGGAAGAACTGGACAAAGACCAATAAATGGAAAGAACTTGTCTCTGCTCATAAAACATAAAGGCATGTGGGAGATGGGTCATTTTCTCAAAAATAGGCCAGGAGTTTGGCAAAGCACTGTCACAAGAGCTGGAAGGAGTGTGGCACTGGATCAACATACCCAGGCAGAGAGACTGCAGACACACTTGCAGTGAACTCAGAAATGTAATGGAATGAAACGTTAACTGAAGCCTAAAGCACTGCCCTCCATAGAGAGGTGTCGCAATAACTGGCACATAAACATGTCGTGGTGGATGAAGTAAGTAGTCACAAGATAAATCAAGCAAAATTATTTGGCTCCAAAAAAGCATGATTTGCATGTATACAATAAAATTATTGCATGCTTTGGAAATTAAAGACCTTCTTTACTTATTATAGTGCGAAGCTAATTACAGTTACTGGAGATTTTTGCTATTTACTTATAATAAGCACCTCAATGCAGCATAATTAAAACGACTGCCAGCTCATTGGTGTTGACATGCATTAGTAAGGATTATTTCCGAGTCTGTGAACCCTTGTAAAAGAACAGCTCAGTTGAATCACACATGCAGGTTTCCCTCCTGCATGCCAGAAATGCTGAGCTCGCACAGGGTTTCCACACATACAATGAGACAGATGCTTCTTTACTGATATTCCAGAATTGTGATCAACACAGAAAACATTCATTGACCCAGTGGCAAACAGTACTTCAAGACCATACTCAAATGACACAGCAGTGGCAGCAGCTGCAAGTCTCCCTTCCATTGGTAGCCTGCTACCAAGTCACCCACTGTGGGGAGGCACAGCACCAACAGAAACAGACAAGTTCAGGTACCCCAACAGCACAGTGATGCTGACAGCACAAAAGGTTTGACACCAAAACATTCAAGGTCTGAGAGAGGAGGCACTCATGTTAGGTACTATCTGCTAACACTTCATTCAAGGATTGAAGCAGAAATGAAAGTTCTGTTTAGCTGCTCTGATGATTTTCCTGGCCTCATTAAGTACAAGGCTTTCACAATTATTCGGCCCACACAAGCTGAGAATGTGCATGGGGTTTAACTCTTTAATCATGGTTGTAACAGTTACTCATTTGAGATTCTGAGATGAAAGTAAAATGAAGGAGCAGACCATCCTTTTGCCTAGAATACAAGGATTCCTAATCTGTAGGAAACTCATTATGACTTCTCCCTCCCTCTTTTCTCTTTGTGTATTAAATGAAATCATAAATCCCTACAGACATATGAACTGGAGTTGCAGTAAAGTTCCCTTCTACAAAATCAAGATTTTTAATAAAAGACATAAATTCTATTTCAGCCTTGAATCACAGTGGCAGGTTCTCAGTGCCCAGATCACTGCATGGTTAAAATGGAAAATACTGTACTGCAAACCTGTCTAGATTTCACATTAAGTATCAGGCTGTTGCTTCATTTTGAAGCTAGGTTTATTTAATTTTTCAGTAGTTTTTAGCAATTTAGAAAGTCTGCTAAAGTAAATTGTATAGCACTTTTGGAAGGGAGTTAAGCTGTCATTTTTAAAAGCACAAGCAGCATGCCATAGGAACACTCAGGTAAGAGTCCACCTCAGGCCAAACTGTAAAAATTTGCATTACATATTGAAAACAGTAATGCAGAAGCTTTTCACCTGTAATTAGAGGGTTTTTTTTCCAAGATGTATCTTTATGCACCTGCTTCTCCTTGTCATGAATATTACAAAATAAACTACTAATCTGTACTTTCAAAACGATACTTTTTCAGAGTTTCACTACATCATTATGAACAATGACAGTTCACATATGAAGAATAATACACTCTTGAATATACAAATCCCTTTTTTTTATTCCTATAGACCAATAGTGTAAGTATCTGATAACCAGCAACCTACAAATCCAAAAGGCTGATGAAGGTTTCATAGAATTTTACTTACAGAACTCACCTCAGCTAGAAAGCACAGTATTAACAGAACTCACACTCAGTCTCTCATTAGGGGGTAGGGGGAAGCTGAAACATGATCTTTCAAAATTATCTGAGTGTCAAAATAAATCCACAACTATTTTTTTCATATTTTAATGTCATTAATGATCTCATGGAATCATGTGCTCCTCTTTATAGTCTGGCATCATATGCCCTGTCAACTGTAAAAAAATCAGAACACATCTTAACATAGTTATATCTTTATAGTGTAATAACACAATGTTATTTAACAAAATTATTTAGTTGTGGGTGCAATTTTAGTGGTTCATCCATTTATAATTCAGCACAGCTCAGTAAATCACCATACCTGTTCAATCAGCACACCACATACAAAATGATGTTACTTCCCACTAAAGAAAAAGGATCTCATAGTATTAAAGACATCCTAAAAGCAGCTTTTTCCTCAGAGTTGTTACTAATATTATCCTATGATTTCCTCATAGGTAGCAATTTCAATGCAAAATGGAGCTTTACTTGATACATGTGGAATGTGGTATCTATTTCACTAAACAAATTCAATGACATCAAAATCAATGACAGCAAAAACCTCAGTTAACTAGCAATGAAGACAGAGGTGTCTTTTCAAATCCTAAGAATTAATGAAAGAATATTCATTAGGACATCTTTATCAAGAATGTAACGTTTTCTAATACTGCTTTCAACTTTCTTACTATGCCTAGGTCTTTAATGAAATCCATTGGGAGCAACGACACAAAAAGCTTACCAAAAGCTGCTCCCCTGAACTACTGTCGACCGCACAGTGGATATGGTAGCTTACTTTTCAAAGGCAGGCTCATCATTTACAGTTTCTTATTCTACACTGGGGGCAACTGCCCCAAAGTGATAAACCTGCCCTGTGGTTTCTACAGTGTGATTCAAAACGATGGCGCTCAACTCATTTGCCATCTTTAAGTGAATAGATGGCACTGAGGATCAAATGGCAAATCTCCTGAAAGCAACAGAATCCTGAAACTAAATCTGGAGCTTCTTGAGCCACTCGTGCCCTTTACTCTATGAGCTATTTTGAAAATGCCTTTACACCCTGCACTTAGTAAACTGAGAGAGAAACTAACTCTCAGGGTAATTTTAACTGTTCAAAACCACTGCAATACATAATTAAAAGCACTGCCACAAAAAAATAATTCATTTTGCATTTTTCTTTGACAGTGTATCTAATTCTTTTAGCTTAGTGGGTGGGGTGGGAACTTTTCAATGGGATTAACACCTCCACATTGCTTTAAGCAAGCTACACAGCTGTAACACATTATTCGGCACCATACATGCCTAACTTACAAACTAATGTTCTTATTTAGCAGCTTACATTCCATTTTAATTGAGACACAAATTCCCTGACAGAAGCAGAACTCTACACAACTATATGCAACATATGCCCCAAGCCAGTCTAGTTTACAAACATACCAACCATGCAGTGAAATAAGAATATAACTAAAAATAATAAAGATACAAATTCTAAAGACGCTGTCACGATTAGGCAATCTGCACCAGGAACATAGAGTTCCAAAAGATTTAATTTGGTATCAGAGGTATGAAGGACAAACCTATGCACCGCACATTCCCTGAATGGTTAATAAATATGTCATTTACCTGTCTACAATGGACTAGGATAGCAAAGAAAACAGTACACGCCTGGTGACACACTGCAAGTGTGACTTAGTTTCTGCTAAAAGCTACTTCACTGCTATCACAGGTGAAGTGTGGAAAGATGATCACAAGTACTTAAGAGAAACTGGTGCTAAATAGTCCACAAGGAAAGGTGCCTTTGATTTTTCTACCCTGTTGGACAGAGTTACCTTGTCCTGGTTTCAGCTGGGATAGAGTTAAGTGTCTTCCTAGTAGCTGGTAGAGTGCTGTGTTTTGAGTTAGCTATGAGAAGAATGTTGGTAACACTGATGTTTTCAGTTGTTGCTAAGTCACATTTAGCCTAAAGTCAAGGACTTTTCAGCTTCTTGTGC
>JANZLQ010000022.1:119514-136567 GCA_026212715.1 Elanus axillaris | reverse complement strand
GCATTTGTGCTTGGGATTGCCCCGACCCATGTGCATGACCTTGCACGTGGCCTTGTTGAACTTCATGAGGTTTGCACGGGCCCACCTCTCCAGCCTGTCCAGGTCCCTCTGGATGGCATTCCTTCCCTCCAGCGTATAAGTGTGTAAGGAATAATCCTTCAGAAAGTTGAATCGACATCCATATGAGAAAAATGAGAAAGAAGAAACTCTAGCAGGTTAAAGGTAAAAACATAGTGTGAGAGGCTAGAACACACATGAGGACCAGCGCAGACAATGCATAACAGCTAAGAGCCTTTTCAAACACATCAGAAGCCACAAACCCATTAGAGACTCATGGAGACACTGAGAAAACATAAGGCCACAGCGAAAGAAAACAAATTATTTTGAATTCATCTTCATTAGAGAGGAGTTTTATAGCTTTTCACCTCAGAATCCATCTTCACAAAGACATGTCACAGGATCTCTTCTCAAGCTGAACACAATTACATAACATTACAGGGAAAAAAAACAACCCGAAGAGCAGCAGATCTCCAGCACCAGATGTTATTGGCCCAAAAAGAAATGGAAATATGGAACAGATGTACTGTTACCTGTTGTGTATAATCTCCCACTTCCAAAGAAACAGAAGATGAAAGAGGCTACACTCATTCTTTTTAAGCATTGCAAGGTGATGTAAGTGATCACAGATCATAATGTCTGACAATAACCAGGCATGGTATTACTAAGTAAGCAGTGAAACCCCTTTCCATAGCACATCAAGGACACTAGAAATGTGAATGGACTCAAGGACAGAATTCACAGGAGCACAACATATTAAGAGTTGCTGAAGGCAAAGATGATATTTGTGTCTTAGAAAGTCTCCACCTCTGGAGTCTGCAAAGAGACTACTAAGAAAATATCACTGTGCATTTGCCCTTATTCCATACTCTTTCCTAACGCTGACATCAGAGGCAGGATTCTAAGCTAAGTAACCCTTAGGTCTAATCCAGCACTGCCATTCCCATGTTAGGCACAGAGCAAAGCTACATACTATGCACTCGTATGATGGACTGGGGAAGGAATATGTAGAATATGTCCTATAACAAAACCACGCAAAACTAGCATAGTTCTTTGAGGAAGCCAAAAGTGTACAGGTAAGGGAAATCCAGCCAACAAAATTTTCTAAACACATTTTACAGTATTTCAAATCAAGGCTTTTTCCAGAAACTACCCAGTTGTTTTGTTTCAGCAGAGTGGTCACTAACAAGTTGTAAGGGACTTGAATTAGGCCTTGTAGTGTTCAAGCTATTCATAATCCGCAAAAGAGTGCAATGTAAGGTAACTGTATGTAGTGATTCAGCAGCTGGCTAACGACAGCTGTAAAAAATAAAAACACATAAAAATAAAAGCTAACCGAAGACTGCAAGATAATACTTTGTAAATGAATGATTAAAAAAGGCTGACAGAATTCAGTGTAAGGTGTAACGTAATGGAAAAAGTTACTTAAGTTTACATATGTTTTATACATATTGACAAGCTCCAGAGTGGCTATTATCACTCAGGAAAAAAAGGTGTGGGATTTAGCTGCAGATGGTTTTATGAAAAAAGCATGTCTGTTTGCTTAGCAGCAGTCTAAAGGCAAGTAGAAGGTTAGGTATTGTTATGAAAGGATTTGGAACACGGAAGAAAATGACTATGTCACTTTTTAGGAGTTCTTACCAATGTATCTGAAAATGGACATAGTAGAACTGGGAAAGACACAATGGTCAGTGGAAAATCGTGAAAAAGTACGTGAGTGGCTTCCAAAAATGGACTGCAAGTCTGCAGATGATGGCCAAAGAACAATTACTGACTTTCCTAATACAAAAGCCAAAGAGCATGGAATCTTTGAATGCGAGGAGGCGGACTCAGTAAGAGCACTGCACGTTCTTTTACAAGGCAGAGCTACACCGTGGAACTCACTGGCAGCAGATTCTACCCTAAGGGTTTATACTTAGACACAAAAAAAAGCACCTGGACAAATTAATGGAAAAAAAATAATTCCTTTCATCTGTCCTCATACTTTTCCCTATGCTTCCACTATTGGCCTCTGCTGGAGACAGGGTATTGAGCTAAATGGAGCTTTAGGCTTTACATCATACTCCCTGAAAATGTTTGCCACAGCTGAGTATGTAGATTCCTGTCACTAGAAAGACTTAGGGCCATGTCTTCTTTTCCTTCAAAGACCGACTGCATACTTATGATCTCTCTCACAACGACCAGCAAGCACCTTCATACGACTCTCTTGTAGAAAGATGTGATAAATGAGCCTCAACAGCAACAAATCAGTCTTACAGAACTGCCTTTGCCTCCCTAATATGTGCTTTCACCACATACACAGAATATCAACAGCTGCCGTGCGGCACCACTTTCTCTGCACCAAAACTCCAGATAGACTAGCGTGCTGTAAAATGTCTACCAGACACCATCCAATCAGTCTTTTGTGAGACTGGGCTGTGTTCCAGCACTAGCTCATGCAGCCAATGTATTAAGCTCTGATTCACATTCAAGCCTCTCACACTTACATAGAGGAATCGGAACTCAGTGTCCACACAGATTTTGAGATATCTCCAGCTTCAATATATTCAGCTGCTACAGTTCAGAAAAATTCAAATGGCTGTAAACAGCCAATGGCTGGCAGGAAGGAGGAACTCGAGACAGTGTTGCTTCAGCAGTCTTGTTTTGAGATATACAGGGTAAAAAGATGAGACTGGCTTAGCAGGCAAAATAAGTGACAATCTGGGATTGGGTTCACAATTTATATGCATTAACACCTCCTATGTTCACACCTGTACATCTAAGTATTTATTATGTGCCTCGGTATGCTAGCAAGCCTTGGGAGACAATGAGAAAGAAACATGGAAAGACTTAGGTATGGCAACAAGTAACTTTTAGACATCCTGCCAAACAATGGAATCCAGAGCACTGCTAAATTCTACAAACAACATGGTGGACAACTGGTATCCCCAAAAATATCTATATATTGAATAAAGAATCGCTACAGTTAACCAGCTGAAAACAACAAGGAGCAAGGCTTCTGCTCTGCCTCTCAGAGAATTAGATGCCGACCTCCAACTGGAACATTTAAATCATAAATAAGCCTACAATCAGGCAGCATTCTTTAACCAGTCCTGAAGCATCTGAGCAGCAAAGCTCCCTATTCTTTTATTACATAGTTTGTCAGAATTTTGCTTTCCAAACCATAGATTTAATATTTGTACCCATCTCAGAAGGGAGGAGATAAAAAGAAAGTATTTCCTTCTTTATCTTGGCAAGAGTTCTATTTCTCCCCCTCGTTTACTCAAGTCCACAATGCTAAAAGTTCACTGTCAATTTTCGTATTTCATTCAGACATTATTTCCACATCACAGTGCTTGCAATGTTTCACCTCAGTAAGTTTTTGGGGGTCTTTGTTCGTTTGTTTGGTGGTGTTTTGTTTTGTTTTTTTTTTTTAATTATTAACAATTCTTCTTCGCTCTAAGAAGTCAGGTAAGAGACTACAGACTGTCATTTCTACTTGCAACATAGTCAAGAAATCCTTGCATTTTATTTCTTTTCAGTTGATTGAGAAGGTTATGTCTTTGACAGATGACCTCTCTATTCAGATATATCAGGGCAACTCCATAATTCTTTAGCATCAGTAATGCAAGGCACAGACTCTCCCTGTAATTTACTTCATAAAGTCTGTGAAATGGTTTTCAAGATTCTGTAGTTACTTTCCTGCAAACAAAATGCCTTCAAAATTGCAGAAGCATTTGTCACTGCTCTTTGTCAGATAGTGCTGTTTCTTCTTCTGAGGGGACAATCTTCTTTATACTCACATTGTTTAATGCACCCAGAGGGTTCACAACATTTTCTGTCACAGTAACACAGTCTCTTCTCAACTCCCAAAAGGACAGTCTGTCTCCAGAATCCATTTTCCAATTGTTAGCAGGTTATTTGCTAAGTTAGTTATCCCCTCCTCTCCCTCAAAAAAAAAGATTTTTCAGGTTTAAGCAAGACACGTCCAGCAGGTCACCCATTTATCAAAAACATCTATCTTCATCTTTCATAAAAAGGCTTTTCAGCATAAAAACTGAAGAGCTTCAGCTTTTGCGGACCCAAATGCCTTACGCCTGTTTACTTGGGATTTACACAGAATCACTCCATGACCTTTGACACTACCAATACAGAATTCATGCAGCAAAAGCCACTGCTGCCCTTTAATTACATGTATGATGTTCAAAAAATTTGCTTCCATGATGACCCATGAATGAGCTGGACTAATCTCTACTAACTGCATAAGCATTACCTGGTATGGCAGAGAAGAGACTGGACATAAGATGCAAGACCTGTGTCTTGCCTCTGAACATCCAACCTCACTTCCCAAGACTTCTGCAGACTCTGTAAAAAGGTGTCACACTTGCCATAAAATGTCTCATCAACAACAGGAATGTATGAATATATGATGTTGTTTGCAAAACACAATTTTTTCAGCTGAGAGAAGTAATTGTTCATGACAGAATCTTTGTTGAATGATATCATGCATACTGCAGCATGCCCTTTTGTAATACAAGGAACTATAGGAACTCCTCATTATATTAACAAGATCTCTTCATTCATGATGCATCACTTGTATTTTAAAATAACTTTTTGCCATTTAACCTCTTACATCCACAGAGTAGGAAATAAAACTGAGATGTAAATTTTTTGGGGTTTTGTCCTCTTTTCTTCCCCGGTCATCATTACCTACAGAAAAACTTGTACTTGAGGGTAACAGAGGACCCTGCGTTTAGTGATTCTTAGCAGTAATTATGGTTAAGGCAGTATTTGCACTGTCTTATTACGCCCTTACTTTCACAGCAGCTTCAAAAAAAGTATTTTTGGCATTATTTTTTCTGGTTGCTATACACTTATCTGAGACATCAAGATTCCATTTAATTTTGCTACTTTCTACAGCATCTCCCTCAATTAAAAAAAATAATCACGTTTGACCTACAGACAATAATTTAGAAGGAAGGTAAACCTGTCTAAATAAAAATGATATATTCTTATGGTGTCATTGATGAATTAAAATCAGCAGTTCCTCTTCCCAGTTTGTGACATTAACAAGATATTACCTAGGTTAATCTGTTGACTGAAACAAACACACAGCCACTTAATTTCCATTATGTATATGACACTCCAAAATGAACAACAGCAATCCTTTTTAATTCGTATTTAAAGATCAACAAAACCATGCAACTTCAGTACCAAAAATTCCTCCCTTTTTAATGCAACATTGTTACTGGGATTTTCCATTTGCAAAAGTCATGATATGCAGCTGTAACCTAATAAATTTCAGCAAATTTAAGACACAAGTTTTACCCAGCTGTATAACATACTAAATGCATAATAAGTAACAGAGGTCACCTCTTACATGCATCTGAATTTCCCTGAAAATCTTTTAACAATGATACTAAAACAATGCTTGGTTTTGCGTATAAGTGCTTTTTCTTACGACTCTTAGAGAAGAAAGCATTATCAGGCGAGTCCTTAAACCCCTGTCCTTTCATAACACATACTCGTTACATACTTGCCCGTGGTAGTTCAAGTTTCAAGTTGGGTTTTTTGTTTTGTTTTGTTTTGTTTTTTTTTTTAAAGTTAATGCAAAATAAATGCATATTACTGATAATGGCGAAAAACGAAAACTCCTAAATCATCCTAGCCTTGGTAGGTGAATAAAAGCAATACAGACTTTGCCTATCCCTTGATTTAACAGGGTTGAAAAACCACTTTCAAGAATTCAAGGTTCATTTTTGTGCCTCAAGGCAGAATAAATTATTGTTATGACATTCTTAAACAGATATTTGCCCATCATGTTATAAAGAACTGCAAGAAATGCCTGAATTGCAATTTGCTGAAAACTCAGAAAGTAATTGGATAAGGTATCCCTTCATGTTACTTACACTTGTCTCTAGGCTCTTGCTATTATCTTTTGTCACAAACAAGGTAAGCAGTTAAACTGATCTTTGGTCTGATTCAGTATGGCTGCAAGTCTGAAGCTCTGCTGTATGTGAGGCCAGATCGGATCCACCCAAGGGTACTGAGGGAGCTCACGGAAGTGCTCACCAAGCCACTTTCGATCATTTATCAGCTCTTCCGGCTAACTGGGGATGACCTGGCTGACTGGAGGTTAGCAAACGCGATGCCCACCTACAAGAAGGGCCAGAAGGAGGATCCGGGGAACTACAGGCCTGTCAGGCTGACCTCAGTGCTGGAGAAGGTTATGGGACAAGTCATCCTGAGCACCACCACACAGCACGTACAGCACAACCAGGTGATCAGGCCCAGTCAGCATGGGTTTATGAAAGGTAGGTCCTGCTTGACTAACCTGATTTCCTTCTATGACAAGATAACCCACTTAGTGGATAATGGAAAAGCTCAGCAAGTTTGCAGACGACACCAACTTGGGTGGAAGTGTTGACCTACTTGAGGGTAGAAAGGCTTTATGGAAGGATCTGGACAGGCTGGATCGATGGGCTGAGGCCAACTGTATGAGATTCAACAAGACTAAGTGCTGGGTCCTGCACTTAGGTCACAACAACCCCATGCAACTCTACAGGCTTGGGGAAGAGTGGCTAGAAAGCTACCTGGGGGTATTGGTCAACAGCTGGCCCAACGTGAGCTGGCAGCATGCCCTGGTTGTCAAGAAGGCCAACAGCATCCTGGTTTGTGTCAGAAATCGCGTGGCCAGGACTAGGGAAGTAATCATCCCCCTGCATTTGGCACTATGGAGGCTGCACCTCAAACGCTGTGTTCAGTTTTGGGCCCCTCACTACAAGAAAGACATTGAGGTGCTGGAGCGTGTCCAGAGAAGGGCAACGAAGTCAGCGAAGGGTCTAGAGAGCGTGTCTTATAAGGAGCGGCTGAGGGAACTGGGGTTGTTTAGTCTAGAGAAAAGGAGGCTCAGGGGAGGCCTTATCAATCTCTACAACTACCTGAAAGGAGGCTGTAGCGCGATGTGTGTCACTCTCTCTCACAAGTAACAAGTGATAGGATGAGAGGAAACAGCCTCAAGTTGCACCAGGGGAGGTTTAGATTGGATAGCAGGAAAAATTTCTTCACTGAACAGGTTATCAAGTATTGGAACAGGCTGCCCAGGGAAGTGGTCAAATCACCACCTCTGATGTATTTAAAAGACGTGTAGATGTGGCACTTAGGGAGACGGATAGTGGTGGACTTGGCAGCATTAGGTTTATGGCTAGACTCAACCTTAAAGGTCTTTTCCAATCCAAATGATGCTATTCTATGATGTCATATTCCTCTGACAAACCACAAGCAAAGTAGGGATTATTTGGCTGTCAGTTAGATGGCTTCCTCAAAGGGAATAAAGTGCCATAAAACCTTTATGTTTCAAATCTCACTACTGGACAGATAACAGCAAGGCAGATACCAAAAATCTAGAACACCTCTGATGGATTTGAAAAAAAGCTGAGATCAGCCGATTCCACGTGAATGCCCTCTACCCTCCACTGTATGTAATGTGCCTGCTGCCAGTCGCTATTCTAACAAAATAAAGTTTCTCTGAAGAACAGTAAATATAAACAAATTCAGGAGTTCAGGCAACTGCCTCAGTGCAGACATAAGCAAATGAAACTATAACAACATGACAGGGTTTATGTCTTCCTTGGCCAATATTCCACAGTTCGCCTGGTGAGACCTTGTGGCTGTCAAGCGCTCCTGATCATGCCCCACTGATCCCAAACTTCTTCATCTCAGTGGGTCAAACACCTGAAATACAGTCAGCAGAAGTCTGGCACACAGTCAGCAGAACAAGACAGCACCACATCATTAGCAACAACAATGGAACGTGAGCACAGAAGACAGCGGGTGCAACTCTGGCCAGTACTACGTTACATGCACGAACAAAAACCAACAGGATCCTATGAACACAAGTTTGACGTTTTTGCTATGGGTGGAAATGCTCAAGTTCTCGTAACTAAGGAGCATCCCTAGCACTGACTACAGCAAGAACCCAAAATACTTGGGTTCTTCAGAAAAAAATCTAGCATTTATCCCCAGTTGCGTTATCAAGCAAATTAATGAGGAATCTTTGAGCTCATAAAACAGGAGGCTTTTGGGGAATTCAGAAATATTAGTCTGTTTCCAAGAAGAAAGCAAACAAGCTCTTGCAATCTACATGATTTTCAGAGCAAATAAACAGTCCCAATTAACCTCATTATCTTCAACATCCATTTAAAGTTCCCACTTTTCCCTGTATCTCCCCTGCTATGTTTCTAGCCTTGCCTATCAGCAAGGACAGCTGCAAATTCAGGAAGGAAAATGCCCTTATATAGTGGCTGAGGAGGAGATTTGGATGGTCCAAATCACGCCCTTAACAAATTACTTTGCTGATTCATAGAGTCACACTGTAAGAAAGAGATACCATGCTTCTGTAGCTCACTTGCAACACCCTGATGCTTTGGGTTCTTCTGTTCTGCAAACCAAAATCTCTCATCAAGTCCTTCAGATTTTGGTTTCATGTGGTAGATGACTTCTTCTAAAGTTTGCTTAAAACAGCTACCACATCTCCACATTCACCACACTTTCAACAAATAGAAAGTTCTGCACAGACTCAACACTGGAAATCACAAAGAACGCGGATTGTATGGCAGCTGCTAAACCACACTCCGTTTGCTAAGTCTATGGAACACACTAAAATCTCAACACATCACACAACGTAAGTACACTTCCTACTGTTTTAAGCCCACTTTTCTAAAGTTAACCTATCAGTTGTCTCAATCATCCCATTTCCTAAATCAGTAACTTCAAAGACAGGCACTATATTCTCCCTCATAGGCCTATGACTTTCTTTTTGTTACTCTTCCCTTGTACTGCAATTCTGCCTTGTATCTATATTCTCTAAATTCCTCTGGCCTTCTCCCAGAGCATATGCAGAAAAAAAACCCTGTCTGAACTGGATTTCTGCCAAATCTAAATTCACTGACACTTAAAGGAATTCCAACTGTCCTCAAATCAGACTGAAAAGAATCTCTAATGATGGCTTATTTTTAATTCTTCTGAAGTAGAGGACTCTAATGAATTTTCCTGATTTATTGGGGGAGCAGGGCAGATCTAGGTTTTCACAGATTCCTTCATGAATATTTCTCACTACATATTGGATGTCATTATTCTACTGAGACTCAATTAGCCCAAATGTTGTTATGACAGTTACAGAAAAATCATATTTTTAGCTACAATTTATAGTGTTCTGTCTCTTCCCAAGCAATCTTCACAGAAATGCTGAAAACTTCAAATCTAATCAGGTAGTGAAAGAAAATCTCTTTGATGAGAAATAAATATATGTGATTGGGAGGGTTTTCTAGAAAAGAAGCTTTTTTTACTCCTAGATGTACCCTGCTACTTTAGAGCAGTCCAACTCAATGTATAAGCAAGCAAAAAGCGGCAAAAGGAGGATTTAATTCATTTTCTGTTTCAATTTATTCAATTGTAGACATTTCACAAGGAAGTGACAAATAAGCAAAGCTCTCTTTGGCCATTTAATACAACAGATGCTGAATAATAATTTTCCATAGGCAGTAGCATCACAAATTCACCATGTTTGACACAGTTTCATCAGCAAACACTCCCCACCCCTGCTCCTCTCCTCTCCTTTCACAACTACCATCAAGATTAGAATAAACACAGCAACCTCCTGTGAGATGGCTTAGAAGGCAAAAGTTATAGTCTGCGTGCTGCAACACACTTTCTTACACAAACCGTTCTAAGAGCCAGACAGGCTCACTATCATAAACATTGGATGCTTGTGGCCCAAAGCAAAAAAACAGACCAACCATGAAGACACCCCTCTTTTGTAAACATATCTCCCCTTGCCACGAGGGGAACTGAGAATAGGAATATGAGGAGAGGCAAGTAAGCGCAAAGGACAGGGGAAGTAAACAGAACAAAGTGCGATTAGGGGTTCCACATGATAATAACATCAGCTGATTAAAAATGATAAGTGATTAGAAAGCAACAGAAGCTCCTCCAACAGCAGTGGTGGCATTCCCTCTGAAGACATGAGAAAAAGAGTACCGACGTTTAGTATCAAAGTCACGGAGCAGCAACAACTATGCTATTTACAACTGAATCACACTGCTCAAGTCCTAGGACTATGAATGGATGTCCAAGAAAAAAATATTAGAGGTCTGTCCTGTATCATATGCTGGACTCAACATCAGGTCTACCAGTTCCTACGACCAGCAGTATTTGAGAGGTTTGCATCCTTTTCAGTCTCCTCTCCTTACACAACTCTGCTCTGTCCACTGCTGACAGATGCAACTATACAGGTGTTCTAGAAAATGGTATAAGCTGCTTGGTTTCCCAAACACATTTGAGCTTGTTGCTCAGTTCATCAGCTCCTTTCTACACTCTCAAATGAAAAAATCTGGACAGAGGAAGTGGGGAAAACGGTGCTTCAGATGAAGCCTCTACTTCAAAGAAAATTATGAAAAGCCAGCTGGTCTTCATGTTAAAGGCAGTTCCATAAAAGAGGACTTCCTACCTCTTGCCATGTTCCTTTTTTCTGAGTTTAGATTGACTAACTCTATGATCAGACTTAGAACTCTCATTTCATTTAACTTTAGCATTCAAAATTCATAGCAAAGATCTTTTGCAAAGATAATGTTTTACTGGACTAAAAGATATTCAGAGTTGCTCTACCATCATGGGACATAATGACTTCTGTCCTAGCAGCAATGGAAGACTTACATTTTAAAATAAGCAGCAGCAGCCCTATCACTATTCAGTGAACAAAACCAAACAGCACCAGCTTAGCCTCCACAATGGCAATGAAATCACTGTGCAGTTACCAAAAAAAAAAAAAAAAGTTGAAAATGTGTCTGTTATCTCTCTCTAATGCACAGTGACAGCCAAACACAAACATATTTTCAAGGGTATTGTTGTGAGCACTGCAAGGAAGAAATCGATGTGTCCAGACAGATCCACTTGTCTAACATTAAACATTTTGTTAGTCTCACCCACAGTAGCAATTAAGAGGTTCACAGTGTTTATCAGTTGCTAGTCTGTTACCACACAGGCCAAGAGAGAAAGCATATTCCCTACTTTACACTACTTTGCCATGCAGCTAAAAATGAGGCAAAAAATGTCGAAAGATTAGTTACCAAAAAATCACCGTTGGCAACAAGACTAAGAACTTTCTATGACAGTGATTTACCTTCACATCCGGACACCCTTGCTATGATGCTTTTGTTCTACCATAATCATTAACCTTACATCCAAATCTCCTTATGTGCCTCTGGAAACAATTTATTTAGTGAACAAACACACACTCAGTTTTTCTTCTTCATCTTCAGTTGGACAACTGCCTAAAAGACTGCTAATGAGAAACCTACCTGTTCCTTTGTCCTGCGTAAGTGTAACATTGAAGATTATACCCAAGTGCAATACTGAAGCAGTTTCCCAGTTTTTAATCCCCACATGTAGGAGTCCCAGGCCTGCAACGTTTTGCATATTCAGGATGCTGGAGTTTATCTTCTAGGAGATAAGCTCAAAGTGAAACGAATCATCAAAACACAAAAGTGAACCCTTCATCAGCCAAGACAGACTTGGCTTGCCTGTTCTTCACTAAACCTGGGAACTTATGTAGAAGTATGTCCATACAAATAACGGCACCAACTAATTTTGTTCTCTTGTATAGGAAGTGGAACAGAGCAAGACATTTCTCTGCCAACAATCATTCTCTGCCCAAACTTTCGCTTCTAAGGAAATGCTGCTAAATTTGATGTTGTTCATTAGCCTGCAATACATGCCCTATTCTTTGATCCAGAGGGAATAACTCTGCAAGTTGGCACCTTCTGGAACTTCCCTGTTTACATGGAAAACATGGATGCTTGGTGGCAAGCGTGAATAATCTGAAAAGAAAATCCAGTAGGCTATTCAGTACTTCTGATATATGCCCAAGCTAATTTTAAATTCCTTAAATTCAAAATCCCTTGTTGGCTGACAATTTAACAATTTTAACTGAATGTTGATGATCACACTAAGTTCTTTTCCTTTATTATTTTCTCACAACTCTCGCAAAGGGCCTGGGATCTTCACTGGACAATATGCATGAAAAAGAGAGTAAGCAGTGGAATGAAAACTCATATTCCATTATTTATTTAGGTAGTGTGACACTACTGTACACAGCACTTGAGCTGCTAACCTTACTCTAAGATGAAAACTCCAGAGTCAGAATTCCAAACATGACAGCATTAGTCATAAAGCTATCTTGGTCAGCTGCTGACTTAACATACCATCACACAGACTGACTCTCCCGCTCTCCCCAGCACCCAACATGTTTCTTGGTAAACACCCAAATCACCGATACTTCTGAGCTGGGAGCCAGAACACACAGCACAAAGCATGAAGACCCTAATAAAGCTTTCTTTCCAAGAAGTGACTAGCCATGGGAAGAACACAATTTAATCCGATTTCAACCAGTAGTAGAGGTAGCTGCAGGTTCCTGAAAACAACCTGTCGTGCAGCACCACTGAAGGCTGTCTTGTGTGCCTCTATTGTTTACCAGAGCCATAAACCTTCACATCCAAACACATTAATGTCTGAATCTTGAGCTTTCTTAACACCCACACCACCCTGCATGGAACTGGCAGGAAAAAAAAAAGAAAGAAAAAAAACCCCAACACCTGAGAAAAACAGGTATTACTTGCATTATAACAAGAAACTGACAGCCACTCTGTCACACAACCTAAGCAAACCACAGCCATTGATGACTTAAGGCAGTTGTTGGGGTGGAACTAGGTTTTATTTGAATAGATGTCACTATATTTTTCTGCTGAGAAAGAATGCTGAATTACCTGTTTCAGTCACAACATGCTATGCCAAGATTACTTTTTTTCTTTCTCTTTGGATTCTAAACTGAGGGGCACTTAAGAAAAAGAGAGGGCCACTTCAGCACCAAGGCCCTGGAACATAATACTGAAGACATTCATTCACCCGTTTCCTCTATGACAGACAGGCTAGCTTGAAACTCTGAGAGCAATACTGAATTCCAGAATTTTCTTAAGCAACTCTCCTTCTGTAAGTAGAAATAACCATGTTTTCTCCTTAGCTCTTATACATGGTCCTTAAAACCATAACCTCCAATCTTTCAACTGTTTCAACTGTTGATGGATTTCGTCTCTAGAAGACCTCTGAAGTCAGCAATATATTAGCTCCACTTTACTAGTACAGCACTCATAGAATATAAGCATGACCTTGTGTCCCAGTTCAGTTCCCTGTCAACACTGTATCTTGTATCTCACCCCTGCCTCTCCTCACTTACCTTTTGGGTTTAAGCATATTGAAAGGAAAGCACAGACAATGAAGATGGATCACAGTTTCCAAGGAACCCTTGCTCAATCAGTGCAAGCCTCTGCTAAGGGACAGCAAAACAGGCAGGGACCCTTTCAGTGAAAGGAAGTTTTAAAGCCAACAGACTGGCTGAAAAGGCGGTTGGTTGACAAAAAGTGTTTCAGGACTGTCTGACATTTCAGCATTTAGTAAGCAGAACTGCTCTTCCCGGGACAGAACGAACGAGGACATCTGAAATCAGGATGTGGGTAGCAAGGAGTGCACCTAACACCAGAACAATATCAGGCTATCATCCAAACTACGGTTCTTCAATAGAAAAGCCAAAATAAAAGATTATGATCCCCAAATCTTGGAATTGTAAAGCTTTTCCATGTGATTCTACCTAGTTCTCTGCCCAGCTCTCGCCTCCTTGTGCAGCATATGCTGCCTTATATTTGAATCAAATTTGGAGCCTGACTGAGGGACAAGGACGGACTAATGAGCCCTAGATAACAAAAGCAGAGTGCCAAAGCATACATAGAGCCACTCCAATATAAGCTTTTGCAAACCCAAGAGCAGTAAGAACATTTTTAAAGCTTTTCCCTCTATTTTTTCCCCCCACGATATCTTATTTTCTTACTGTGTTATCACTGTAAATAACAATTATAATGGTAGAACAAAAAGTTGTCAACTGTTAAAAAGATAAAGAATCTTCACTATTTTGTCCTCTGACTTCCTAAGAGATATGACAGCAACTGGTAGCCTTATGTTTTGTGTTTCAGCCCAGATACGATGGCCAGATTCCCTTCCCAGGAAGATGTTTCACAAAGCAAAAATTCTGCCTTGTGGATCATATCAGTGGCTTTTGTAAAGCCATTTGTTGTGACATACGGCTGCATGCATGACATGCCAAGCCCTGCCCCATGCTATTACTTACTGCTGCAGCACAGTGCCAAAAGCAGCAGCATGAGAAAATGCAGGGCAGAATTTATGCCTGGAGACACAAGCAGTCCCCAGAACACCCAGAGTAATCAATCTCATGCTGAACTGGAGAAAAGGGTTCTGTCACAGCATACTGCTCACTGAAAACAGAGAAGACAGCAAGTAATCTATGAAGGAAAAGCATAAATGGATTTGAAAATACTCAGGAAAAGCCCTTTCCATATAAGACAGCAACCCCTTTGGTAACCAAATGCATAGGAAGATTTCAATTTCCAATAATTTTCAGGAAATTTATAATTTTATTAAAATGAGATCACATTAAAACTGGTACAAATTGAACTTTCACTACCATGAGCACAGAGAATCCACCAGCTCTGTAACACTAGTGTCAGTAATATTATTACACAATAAAAATGAAAATAGATTTGTTGAAAAGCAATTAAAAATGTCCTCTAGAAACATAGCAAAACCAAATATCCAGTTTAATTTCAAGGGTAGTATTTTAAGAAATACCACATCTCAATTTTTTGAGTCTTATTTGTAGAAGACTAGTAAGAATATTTAACTAGATAATAAAATAATCTTGGAAATATACTCCCAAATACTTTAAGATTCTCATGCATAGTTTTCCTTATGTTAAACAGTATCAATTGTATCAGGCAGTATTAACCCACTCAGGGAAATAATTTATGGGAGGACAGTTAATGTGGAAAGTGGAAATTATGTATGAGGACTTCTCACTATGACAGGTGTCTCTCTATACGGGTGGCAAAATACGGAAATCTCCAGGAAAACCGCAGCTTGGACCTGAAAATTTTTAGCAGATAACAGGAATGGTGAACAAGACAGATTATGATTTAGAAAACGAAACAAAACAAATGCACTGAAAATATCTGTCCAAAACACCGATAATCAATCAGAATATTGATTTGAATAGTATACTACCATGTAGCCTGGGCAGTAATGAGTATCCATAACAGTACATCATTTTGCGGCACTAGTATCCTTCAGCATGTGGGCTAGACATCAGCAGACAACCAGATGGAGAACAGAGAAAAGGTCATGATGGTTTTCCCGTGGTTTCCCAAACCTCTTTGAAAAATGTTTTCATTTATTGAAGACAGAAGTCTAGTTAAGAACTTAGTACTTCGTTTAATAACCCTGTACTTCAGGCTGCTGGTTACTGCCTCAAACTTCAAGAGACAAGAACCTATTTCTCAATCACTAATACGGTATCCTTTCTGCTCTTTAAGCACTGACGGATCACAATAGAAGTCACATCTCAAAAGCTCTGCAGATAGAGTGAACCTGAGGAGTTTAAACATTTCAAAGACACTTCAAGAATAAAACTACAGCAGACACAAACACTAAATATTTTCTAATATTATTTTACTTATTATTGCTGAGGTACTGGTCTTTACATTATGCTTGAGCTGCTCAAGATAATACAAGACGTCCATGGCCTACAGCAGTACATACTGCTGCTCTTCATGAGGCAATGTTTGCTGTTCTTATTTCCTGATACATAGATAGCACTTATACAATTTTTTAATTACGTGTTCTGAAGACCTACTGCCTGCACTTAAGAGGTGAATTCCAAGAACTCATGACAAGCTTACAGGAATACATGAGCCCTCCTAACACTAAACCAGCCTTTTAAACCAGTGTTTTTATTCTTGTATCCCTGCATCTTGTATCACACGCTACTTTTGAGACTAAAAGGACAAAAACTCAAGCCTCTCATCTGATTTAGAACTTCCACTTAAACAACAAAGACTTCAGCGAGAAGAAAGACTTCACTCTTCCCTTCAAGTGAACTGTCATGTGTTTTGAAAAGCCACAAGCAAACACTGAAAGTACCTTTAAAGAACAGTTCCTCTTGTACTGTCCACTTCCAAATGAGAGGGAATGGGAGGAAAGACAGCAAAGCTTCCGAGATAAACAGTGGTTGACAGACTTTAAACTGCAATTTGCTGCTAACTATAATAGAACAAAGGACAATTAGCCAATAAAACTATGCAAGCCACACATGGTGATACTAGAAAGTTTTATTCAGTAGTAAGCATGGTCTACTTTGCGGAAATACTGAGTGCTGTATGAAAAATGCCACGCCACTCCACATAGAAAAGCTAAGTTTCAACAACAAGTGTAAATGCAAAGAAAAGAAAAACTACAAAATGACCCTTGGCTCATCCAGTTGATCAAAACACATTTAAAATGAGCAAAAACACTGCTAGTTGCTGAAAAGAAGAAAGAAAAGAATAAAAATTGGCAATATTCCATCTCTTGAAAAGAACACACATACTTTGGTCTTTTTAGCATTTCTCTAGCTTGCTGCACCTCCTGTCAGTTGAAACAATATCTAAGAATATTTAAAAAATTGCATTGTGATTACTAGCACTGTTCTTAGCTGGCAAGGGCCTGTCTGTTGACTGGAGACAGTATTTATTCACAGATCAGGTATGACAACACCAACAACTGTTCAAGCTTCACTTACTCTATTCTAGTAAGTGTGCCTAAAGCCAAAATAACTGTATGTGACAAAGGCAAGTAAAACAAAGACTGACCTTCTGTGTTTGTATTTCCAGAGTCTCAAGAATGCTTTAATAGCTGTATTGGGTTTCTGTGGCAAGGTTTTGGTAGCAGGGGGGGTTACAGGGGTGCCTTCAGTGAGAAGCTGCTGGAAGCTTCCCCTTTGTCCAATAGAGCCAATACCAGCCAGTTCTAAGATGGACCCGCCGCCAGCCAAGGCTGAGCCAATCAGCGATAGTGGTAACGC
>JANZLQ010000022.1:103339-114563 GCA_026212715.1 Elanus axillaris | reverse complement strand
TCGCTTTTACCCTTCTGATTCCCTCCCCCATCCCACTGTGAGGGAGGTGGGCGAGTGGCTGTGTGGTGCTTGGTTGCTGGCTGGAGTTAAACCACGACAGTCCTGCATCACTCAACTTTGCGCTTTTTCTTCCGTGCCATGCCCACCCCCACCTCCCCCCCCTTTTTTTTCCCTTTTGTTTAAAAAGGGAAAGGGGCTTCATACTCAGAGCAACCTGTTCACAACCCACTGTGGCTTCTATGAAGTTCCCAGCGAGCTGTATGGTAAATGCTCTGATTTGACAAGTTCCAAAGACTCTGTGCTACTACAGGTTGTTTTCCATACATTCTAGGGAAGTTTTTCAGTGATCAGCCAATGCCTCAGAGGGCAAAGTACTCTAGATTTCAAATCTCTCTAATCCATCCACTCAAGTAGCTGCTGACAAATATACTACAAATAAGGTCTGAGAGTAGAGGATGACTAATTTTCTGTTAAATGCACCTTCTTACAAACCAAACCTATATAAATGAGCAACAAAGCATTACAACTTATGGTACAAAGGAACAGGCAATTGCTGTCAAACAGTATTTACATTTAGCACTCAGTAGCCAAGTATAGTAACTTTTCAATTCCTTGTTATTTTGTCTAGCAAATACTGATGCAGGCAATGGAAGAAACAATGAGGATTTCCTTCATAATGGTCACTATTACGGCTACTTCTTTCAGATAATTTCTTATTCATGGAATGCTAGTAAATAAGTAGACAGAAAATTATATTCACACAAGGTAAACGGCCAGTGTTTTAACATAACTATAGAGAAATAGGCTTCCTAGACATTTCTCCCCCTGTCACCTCCTGTAGTACTACAAATGTGTTCAGTCATTTCTAACTCTTAACCAAAATATTTCCTAAGTACTCATGCACTGCACCTCAAGACAAGAACAGATGATGGAAAAACAGTACCACAAATACTCACTAGAATCAAGAAAAGCAATCTTGTTTGAGCTGTGTTCTACTCTTCATTGTACTTCTATTCCACTAGTGTATTAGCAAGTAAGTTGTGATTAACATTTAGACAAACATTTTAATTTATATAAGCAGGTGAATACCAATAAAATGAGAAGTCTGCATTCCTAAGTAGGGATTAAACAACCCCAAACAATCCCTTTCTTATCATAGTTAATTAACATAAACTGATCCCTTTCTTATCATAGAAACCAAGTTTAAAATTCAGACCAAAAAATTGTTCAGGAAATTATCTAAATAGACAAACCTAAGAAAAATGCTGCCTGCTTATGGATGTTAAATGCATTCCATCCAAATGTCTATTTAGAATGTTTCAGTAGCTGTTTATGGAGTGACAGTACAATTAAGTGTCTGCATAACTATTAAAAGATCAAACAAGCAATGAACTGCTTAGAAGAAATCCACCCCTTACACACTCACTACATTCCAAAGTGAGTCTTTCTGTAATGTATAGTCTGCTGTAAAAATAAACCCATGAAACATAGTCAGGGGTTTAACAGGTTAAAAGCTGGAATGACAACAGAAGATTTAAACAGACACAGAAGAGCAAGAGCATGGGAACAGAGACTCACTAACAGACTGGATTCAAAGGTATGAACCACTCTACTCTGACGTTTCCACCGTTACGCTTCCCGTAAGCTTTCATTCCGACTGTATCTTCCGAGATCTCCTTTTACACTGCGTGTGCTCCTTGGGGCAAGGGAACCAAAGGAAATAGGGTGCGCCAAGTTCTGAGGATTTTCATATTCCAACCACCTTTGCAAAAAGTGGAACCTGCAGACAGTCCCTTTCAAACGAAATACCAAATCAAAACCTGATGAAACACAAATGTCTTCACGTAGTGTCAACAATCCACAGCAACCCACATAACAATCAAACAGCAACAAATCAATACAAGCATAATTTTATGATTTCACCTCTCTTTCACTGTACAGATAGCTCTGCCTGTGGTCTGACAGATACACCTTCTATGCTCTTATATATCTTGGGCACACATTAATAAGAGACTTCCTTCTCAGCAGCATTTCTGAAGACGAAGATTTTTCTGTTCATGGAAAATAAAAAACTTCACTGTGCAACTATCTGGTTTGATGAACATTTCAAATACTAACAGCAGGGATTAAGAAAAAGGAAACAATGATATTTCAAAACTTCAGCAGCTTGGCAAATGGAAGCATCAGAAGCCAGAAAACAGATGGTCAGTTTATAAGGAACTTGTTTCCATGAGCCATACAATGGCTCTGCTATGGCACTGGTCACCAGATTTTTGTTACTGCTTATCCCAATATCAACATTTATGGTCCAGCAACAAAACCAGAACTTTAAGTGGGTAGATTCAAAGAACTGATTTGCAGCCGAGTGTCAATACAGAAGAAATGGACCTTCAAAATTACATTGATGAAATGACTTGTACTGAAGTACCAATACTAAATTGAATGCTGTGTACTAGAAAAATGCATTAAATCAGTGAATAAGGATTTTTTTTTAGCCTCACTAAGAATAGCAAAGCTCTCTTAGGGAATGTCTATGTTTAGAATAACTAGCAGGATTTGGGTTTGCTTACGGCCATTAACTGTCGGGACATTTAAAGTATCTTGATGGATCAGATGTGTGCTATACACAGAGATTAAGTTCCTTCTACTTTAAAAAAAGGGGGACTAACATATTCAGGACCAAGTCACATCTTATTCACTTAAGATATGCTGGACTGAGACTGGAATAAGTAACACACATGAGGCAGTGGCAAATACTAAAATTAGTGAAGCAGAGGAAAAAGCATTAGCAGCAGTACAGAAAACAGAAGGGAAGCAAAGGTGACTAATACTGAAAGAAAATGGGTTTGTATGTTGGATGCAGTCATTACAACAGGGACATAAGTGACATAAATGATAAAGGGACACATCCAAAGGGAGAGGTACAATGGCAAATCATGAGATAGTAGGTCATGCTGAACAAATCTGATTAACTTCTGTGAAAAAGTCACAATAAGAACTGATGGGACAGACTAACAGACATAATATATTTGGACTTCAAGATGGCTTATAATACTTCACAGCAGAAAAAAGCTAGGGTAAAAGGTCAGTAAATACAGTGCAGATAAACATGGAAATTCTAAACTGAATTCAAAACAAGGTCAGTAAGAAGCAGCAGATATGTAAAAACCAGACAGAACACTGACAGCTGTGCAAATGGCTAAGTGTTCGACACCTTCTTACTTAGACAAGGTACCAAAGATAAACAAAGGAACTTCTGAAGAAATTAAATCTGTGGCCATAAAATATTAAATTGGAAGGAGGGTTTGGTAATGCAGGTGATATGGTCAGAGTCCCAGCAACCCCGCTTAAAACTCAAAACTAGATTTGCTTGCTGTTAAATATACTCTTCCATTATTAAACTTCTGGGCTAAAAATAGACAACAAAATGAGTTGACTTGCAAGAGACTACTCTGAAAGAACAGACAACTGGAAAATTTTTCTGTAACGTGAGAGAAAGTGCTAATTTTCTATCTCTAGGCAAGTCCTCTCAACATGTGTTTCTGATTTTGTAACTTTCTAATTTCAAGCTTCACCAACTGGAATTTTCTCTTTAAATAATTTTAGAAGCAATTTAGTCAGGATGTTTGCAGGGGAAGCCAATCTTTGATCACAAGGAGGGCTGTATTTACCTGAAAATGCTATTGCATGAAGAGAAATTCAGTACATATTCTTATGTTTACAGTTATAATTAACTGCTTTTCATTCTAAGGAGCATACTGTCTTTCATTCCCTCTACTTCCCTAGCAGTTTGCTTTACTAAACTGCTATCTATTTTCTTTCTTTTAGATTGTAAGCTCTCTGACAGGAACTGCCTCCTTAAACAAAACAAAAAACCAAACAACCAAAAACTTACTTTATACAGCATTCAGCATAGTGGGATCCTGACTGTAGACTTCAAAGTGAAGATGTAAATGAACAAAATTTAGGAAGGTCTGTACATTTAATAATATATTTCATACACCATTGGGCCACACAATCAAAAACAAACACAAGGTAAATTTTTGAGGGTGAGATTAGGCAGGCGTTTAAGCATGTGTACACCATGACACCATGGATTTTGAAGACAGTCAAGTAACCACTCTACTAGCTTGCAGTTAGTAAAATAATCTTTCCATTATTAGAACACAAAAGGATTTTTCTTCATGATGTTTTAAATGTAGACCTTAACATTTGATTCATATATTCCATTGAAACCTTCAACAGATTGCATCGAAATGACAAACAGTGGCATAAGATAATTGTAGGCAAACCTTCAAATGCTCAATTAGTTTGCTTAGTTATTCTTTCATAATGTTGAGACACTAACACAGCCCCTTCCTTGCATTTTCCAGCACTTGACATTCTTCAAAGTGCTCTTGTGAACTGCAGAAGTGCCAGACATTTGCTCCAAGCTTAATTCAAACTGTATCGTACGTTATTCTACTTGGGGTTATGGACCTTTCTAAAATTAAAAAACCCACCTTCTTTCCAACAGAGGTGTTCAACACTATTTATGGAGTCTGCCTATCTTCTAAACCTATTTCTCAGCGTTGTCCCATTAACAGTATTATATTGTGCAATGTACTCTGCAGTCAAAAACTAAGCAGCTAAAGGCAGAAAATAAAACAAAGGAAGTCCCTCATTTTACCTCAAAATTCTTCCCTTGATCTATCACTCTTCCCCCTTCATCTTGGTTACAATCTTTTACAAGTAATTTTTATTTCATCTACTCAATTATCAACAGCGCAAGGACTTCTACTGCTGTATTTTCCTCAGCCTCATTGACAGAAATAAAAAAAGATATTTGTGTCTGAAGCTACCTCTTCTTCCAATGTCTCATATTCAGTAGTACATAATTACATTTTGGTCATAAACACTGTGAAGATCAGCATGCCTACTAAAGACGGAACAGAAAGAAAAATCAAACCATTGCCTTGGGCCTCATCCATCCTAAATATAGTGGAGAGTTTGAAGGTCCTTGAGACAGTCATTTTGCTAAGTTAAACTGAAGGCTTAGCTATTATGAATCCTTCTCCCTAAACACAATCTGCTCCAAAATTGGTATTTCAAAGCTCATGGTCCTGATTCCCAGATCTGATTGGCTGTCTAACAGTCCTATCCTAACCACCTATGATATGTACATCAGCAAATAACCATTCCTTGCATCAAACCTTATGTTATCTTTCTCTGAAAAATGATTGGCATCACTGGTGTTCATTGCTGCTAACTCACAATTAGCAATCAAGAGGGACTGTTCTCTGCCTCTTCAACTACAAGAAACGGGAGGCCATCAAGTGAAACTAGCAGGTTAGAAGTTCAAAGTGGAGAGTAAAAAAGGGGCATAAAGTCTTCAGACAGCACTTCCTTAAGCTCTGGAATTTGCCAGAGAATGCCATGGATGCTTAAAGATGTTATCAGCTCAAGGTGTAAGGGGACAAATTATCAGAAGAGAAACCCGTCAAGGACTTCTAGGCAGAACCATAATTACAAAGTGTTGAAAACTCAAACAGAATACAGGAGAAGTACTGCTATATGCTTACTGTATATTATGGGGGCAATACACTTGCTATACATTTACATTCTTTCCTCAGACATCTGCTTTTTGCCTGTGCCAGACAAGGTAACAGGCCAACTGGACTTTTAGCCAAATGCCGTACAAGTCTGCATGTTACAGTTCTCAGCTGCAAAATTTGAAGCCACTGCAAATGCATAAAAGCGATGGATGGACTTCCTTGGGTGACTCTTCGTAGAAAGGAAACAGTACACTCCACAGAATGGCGAAACGCAGGGAGCTTTTAGCAAAACATCAACTCCGGAGAAGGAGACTTCAAGCAATGCTCACAATCCTGACATCAGATATTTAGGCTTAACGGAATGAGCAGTGATGCCCTGACAGCATTTATCAGCACACCAATTCCAGGGACAGTGCAGCTTCTGTCCTGCACACTGTCCTGTGCCCGAAAAGTATTGCAGAGATCCTACCTGGACTAGTGCGGAGTCTCTGGTCCTAAACTGCTGTCTCTCTGCTCCCTCCTCATTACGATTACCTCCACAGTGATCACAAAAAGCTCTTTATGAGGTTTCATAAAGACATTACAAGTACTTCTGAGAAAAATGTTTTTCATTTCTACGGATTAAAAGAAACTTGACCATGCAAAAATTATACAGTTTGTTGAAAGCAACAGCGTAATTTAGCACCCAAGTTAGGATTAGAATTTAGCTCCCAAACACCTTTATCAGGCTTCTTTGCAGAAACAAAGATATGAGGAAAATTTGAGGAATATTCACAGATTAAATTGTTTGCAAGTTAATTGTTGCAAAACCAACTACAACATATTAATGTTTAAATAGCTATTTCTTTTGGATGATCCTTTTCCCCTTCTCTGAAGTCTGTTTTTCATCAGAACAGGAATAAGATGCATCTTTTCCAGCAGAAGGTAGAGTCAAATATTTCCACTTCCTTGTCTCTTTTTGAAAGATGTTAGACGCTAAACTGCAACCATGTCTGAAATCCACAACTGTATATAAAGGTACAAAAAGTTTCCTTCTAATTAGGTGTCTAATACAGAATGAGTAAAAATGCACCAGTATGTACCAGTATTCCTTCACCATTTACGTATGTTTTACTCCTGAATCAGAACACAAATCTGAATTTTTGTTTTGGAAATATTTTCAAGCCAAAGTAAGAAGGAAACAATATAAAATTTAAAACATATTTCAAACTTAGCCTTTACTCCAGAGAGTCAACCAATAGCTTGATGGTCTGCATGTGGGCAGCTTCCAATGCCCAGATTGCCAATCACTTGACTGTTGCAGACTACATGTAAGTAGATAGTCATAACAGCGTTACAAAGAGCCTGCAAAAGCTAGTCCTAGAACTAATTCTTTATAACAATACGGTAAGCTCCTTTATTCATAATTTAATGTGATTTCTGAAGATCAAGGAAAACGAAGGCTAAGAAAACCATACATTATAAAGAAGTTACTGTGAATTGGAGGCTGGTCCGAGCAGTTGCCACTACCATCTTCTTCTGAAAGTATAGTAGGGCTGGGGAGCAGGCAACAAAGGAAGCTGAAAGTAGGAAACTGGCTCTGACATTCTGCTAGCCATGATACAAAGGTGGTAACTGACAACTAATCTTTCTTTAGAGGCTGAAATAAGCCAACAAGTGATCACTTAACACTGGTGACCCTCCAAGTCAAACAAAACACGCGAACAGTCCCCAGTGAGAAAATAGGCAAAAGGAGAAATAAGAAACCATTTACCATAGCCAATCAAATTCCGTTCATGTTAAGACTCAGGGGAAGAAAATTCCCTACATTTGAGCTCAAGCACTAATACAGGGACACAGACCTCTTGGACAGAATGCTTAGGACATTCTTGTTCTTGTACACATAACCTGCAGGAATTTACTTATGCTGTTGCCATCACCTAAGAACATTCAAAAATGTCAAGCCTGTTGCTTCCAGTGTTATAGGTACTAGGCAACATCCTCAGATGATCACTGTGTTTCAAGACCCCTTGTCAGACTAAATAAAAAAGCAGCTTTAAACCAGACGGTCATGTAGAAATCGCCCAGCCTGTCATCATGTGTGTGCTCTGAACATCCCCACTGTTGATAGTGTGAAACTAGCTAAGTAGCAGAAAGAATCATACACAGCACAGTTGCATATAAATAAAACAAATCTTATCAAGCCCTCTTTCTATAACCCTAAGCCTTGCTGTCTCTGTAAATTTTTAGTTCTAGTCTCAGCCTCTCTGGACTTTCAGACATCTACTGTTCAGTCAAACCCACCCCCCAAGTATGTCCAATAGCTGCAAGAAACAGTATCTACTTTTTGCAGTTAGATTACAGCAATTTCAGTCATTCTACGACTGCCAGCACTCAACATCTTAGTGTCTGATGTTCAGAGCTGCTGTGAATTAGTAGTACACATTAACTCATCAACAGCTTGCCATCCATAGCATTTAGTTGAAGGCAGAGGCCCGAAGAAAAGATACTGCAGCCATACAACATTCCTTGACTTAGAGTCTTCTAAAAGTATGATCACGTATCATTTATTTATGTAAGGCCCAAATTACTTACTGCCAAGATCTTCCAGACAGCAGAAACAAATTGATGAATAGGCTCACCTGCAGGCTAGCCCGATTAGCAAAACTGAAACTTTTACATTAGATCATTCTCTTGTCTAGGTGGAAGTGATCTGTAAACTTTCCAGACCATTCCACAGCCAGACAACATTTTTTAGGCTTTCAATAGCAAAGATCTATAGAAACTTTCAAATATCTTTAAGTCCACAGGAAAGAATAAAAGACTTTAAAGAATTCAGCCATCTGACCTGGAGAATAGAGAGGTCACCACAGGTAGGAATGAGAAGAGAGGTACAAGTAGCGTAGCAAATTCAGCTATCCTTGTAGGCAATATTAGATCTGACAGGGCCCACATAGAAACCTGCACTATAGCTAAAAGGCAAAGTCAGATCAAGATGCCAGCATAGCAACTACAAGCACATGTACACAGTGACCCATATTACCACTATTAACTCTCTCTTTTTGCTTTAGAATGTAACCAATGAGCTAACTGCCAGTTTCTCATCAAAATGAAGGATGTTTAAAATTTTTAGCCAAGCAAAAAGGGCATGCGCTACAGCTGTACATTCACCATACTCACAGGAATGGAAAAAAGGGAAGCACTGTTTGTTCCTGCAGAAAACAGTTCCATCTCAATGTAGTACATCCAATGATATGTACAGAGCATGTTCAGTTTGAGGCTCCTTGTTATATTATCATAACTGGCAAGTACAAGTACATACACCATCATGGCACATTATAAGGCCATATGCTTGCCTTTATGTGACAGAAACTAAAAATTGAATGATATTTAGATTAATATGGGCCTCCACAAGGATGACATGTCAATTTGTAAAGCCTTGACTACTTTCTACGTTAAGGCCTTAGCTGGAATACAAAAAATTAAGCTTTGAGCACCATATTTAACAAACACATGTATAAACTGAACACAGACAACAGGAAAGGCACAAGAACAAACAGATATGTAGAATACAAGATCTGCAAGAAAAACTGAAAACTACAGAAGATACAGGGGAGAAAAACATGGTAGCAAGTACTCAAATATGTAAACACCTCATAAATAAAGAGGAAATAAGCTCCTTCCCCATGAGCTCAGGGGGAATATGAACAAGGCAAAAGGTAAATGGCTCAAATCGTAGCAAGGGAAGTAAGGTTCAATACTATGGAAAACTTTTCTAAGCCTATGAATAGGGAAGCATGGGATCAGACTCTGGAAGTTGTGAAACCTTTGTCTTTTTCCTAATGCTTTGAGCACCCAGAATTACAGGTAGCCACAACTGGTAAGAATTCCAGTCCATTACAGGTAAATAGAAATTTGTGTCATTTACTAGAAAAAACACTGAGGGACATTTGTAACTCCAGTTAAATGATCTTCATGCATAATTTCAAGGAAAATTCAGTATTGTATTAATTAATTTAGTTGTTTTTAATTTTTTAAATTGCAAATTACCAAGCTAAGACAACGGGAACTAAGGTTTTATGGAGAAGACAGTAAAAGGCTCTCTACTGCTGTCACATTAAAAAGAGGGACACAAAGTCCTCCTGACCATATTAGACTAGGGCCAGCTTCAATAGGACCTTAAAGTAACCAGCTTCCCATATGCAAAATAGAGATATAGTGAGAGTTGCTGTTAAAAAATTCTATCAAAATGTTAGGGAAGATTATTAAGAGAGATCAAAACGTGATCGTTCGAATCTGCACTGCTGTTTGTAACACTTAATTGTTCTCTAGGTCTGATCGGTGAGAAAGTCATTCTCATTTACAAAGAAAAATGGCCATAATTGTCAGCAACAGCAAACTTTACATATTTGCCCCTCCAAAACTACATCCTTCTGAAGTGGCTAAAAAATGAAAGAGAGTTGAAACAAATGGCTGTGCTGGGAGTAAGCATGGCCTTCACTTAAACAGGCCTATAAATCACGAGCCTGACACTGGATAGGAATGATTGCTAGCAGGGCTAGCACTGCTCCAGGCAAACTCCACAAGGACACACAGTGTATCTATAAGAAAATAGCACCCAACTGACTGTTAACCCTGTGTTCTCCCGAGAAAGTTTCCACTTGCAAGGTAGAGCAGAAGCCTTCTGAACAGTTATCCCGTTCCATACCAAGTTCAACCAAAACTTATGGCAGCACCACAGTAAACCAAGTCACCGGGACCTTTGTTTTAATTACGGCACAAAGTTTCACTACATTTAGAAAACATTCTTTTCTTCATTTAAATTTGCTTGTGGATTTTTTTTTTTTTAATTCAGAAGGCATGACAGAATCTTCCTTTTCTGTCTTCTGTTTCCCTTGAAAAGGGCAAAAAGGCAAGACAGAAAGACATGAAAAGAAAAAGAACGGAGATGAACTTTTTGGCTTTCATTGCAAAGCACAGCACTTTGATGCATATCATTATTTTCCTTGAAAATTTTCACTTCTAACAACACAATTTTAACCAAAGTATTCTTCTTGAACATCTTAAGTGCTCAAACATAACTTTTAAAGCCATCACCAGTGTGTAAACTGTGAGTCTCTTACTCTTCACCTTTTCCATTAATATTCTTGCTAACATCCTTGGTCTAATACCACGTGCTGCCTCACAGAAAATACATAAATAGTCCAGGGACCAAAGATCAAAACCCAGGTCTCTTCTATTTTGGGCCAGTTCCCCAGACACTTCTACAACCCATGACTTTGGCATTCTTTGCTGCTTCAACAGGAGTCAGAATATGCCTTAACTCTGAATTGCTTATAGCCTCCAGGCACTTCGGGGAACAGATCAGGAGTCTGAACCCTCTCAGACTAACCTTGAACTCAGTTATGTCCATTTTGGAATATGTGCTCCAAACAGTAGGACACCAGACAGAAGATTTATTAGCACACTACATCTTGCACCCATAGAATTCTACCATACAGCCCAATACCTGATATCCAGAGACAAGAAGATTTCCAGATTTTTTGGGTTTGTGCGGCAGGGTTTTGGTAGCGGCTGCTGGTCTGCAGGGCCGGCTCCTGTGAGAAGCTGCTAGAAGCTTCCCCGGCTCCCAGTCACACCCGCCTCGCCCAGGCGACGGCGGTAGCGCCTCTGGGAGAACAGATTGAAGAGGGGAAACCTGAGGGGGGGAG
>JANZLQ010000022.1:74820-103280 GCA_026212715.1 Elanus axillaris | reverse complement strand
GAGGGGTGGAGATTGTAACGTGAGAGACCTCTCCGCAGGCACCGAGATCAGTGAAGAGGGAGGGGTAGGAAGGGCGCCAGGGAGGAGGGGATGCCCCCCCCCAGCCCTTGGAGGTGAGCGGGGGAGCAGATGCCCACCTGCAGCCCAAGGACGCGCCCACGCCGGAGCGGGGGATGCTCCCCAAGATGGCCGCCACTCCCTGGGAAAGCCCGCCCTGGGGCAGCCATTGACTGAATATCGGCCCGCGGAAAGGACCCAAGCCAGCTAAGTTTGCGAGGAACTGCAGCCCGCAGAAAGGACTGACGTTGGAGAAGTTCGTGGAGGACTGTCTCCCGTGGGAGGGACCCCACACTGGAGCAGGGGAAGAGTGACGAGTCCTCCCTCTGAGGAGAAAGGAACGACGGAGACAAGGTGGGATGAACTGACCCCAACTCCTGTTCCCCGGAGCCGCTGGGGGAAGGAGGGAGGGAGGGAAAACCAGGAGTGGAGGTGAGGCGGGAGGAGCGGGGGGGAAGGTGTTCCAAGGTTTGGGTTTACTTCTCAGTATCCTTGTTTTGATTTCATTGCTAGTAAATGGAATTGATGTTGTTTCTTCCCCAAGCTGAGCCTGTCTTTTGCTCACGACCGTAAGTGGGGTGAGATCCCTCCCTATCCTTGTCTCGACCCAGGAGCTTTTCTTCATATTTTCTCCTCATCCCACCGGGGGTCCGAGGGGAGGAGTGAGCGAGCGGCTTTGTGGTGCATTGTTACCGGCTGGGCTTAAACCGCGACACAGATAATATAGCAAACTAAGTTATCTACTGGCATGAAGGTGCTCCCTGCTCAGCATCTGAATGGTCCATTGAAGCGCCTGACTCATTCAGCATAAGGAATTAACTGCTTAACCCAGCTGACCTGGAGCACCTTCCAGCATCCCAGTGCCTGCTTTTTAGGAAGTGTAATGCCTATAATAGGTAACTTTTTTTTTTTTTGTCTAGTCCTCACTTTCATCTGAATGGCATTCTTATTCGTTTCAGTAAACTAATATTTTATTGTGAGTGTTTCTTAATAATTACACAGCAGGAAATCAGCGCAAGAAGCTCGTACCAGAACGGTCTCTTCCCTGAGAGATGAATGTTGGAAAGGACAAATACATATAACAAAAATAAGTACTTTAAATATATAAAAAAAAAAAAAGATGTTTGAGATGCCTCTCAACATAATCAAAGGAGTCCTTCCTATTAGTGTTATGGAAGCACTCATTCTTACCAGTGCTGTGAATCGAGAAATGGCTGGTTGCCTCTCTGAGGTAGTTGTCGGTTTCAGGCAGTGCATTAGTATGTACCTTCACACCTGATCCAAGCTACTCTTTACTGACCTTTCTTCATCCTGTCACTTCTCCCCCTCTTCCCACTTCTTTCCTAGGACCCTCATGACAGTATTTCCCTACTGTCATAAACTCTGCCTCTTAGTAAGCCCATTAATCTTATCATCAATACAGACAATCAAGTCACTTTTCTTTGGAGGGTTTTCCCACTGTAACCCAAACTTGAGCCTTGCTTCTGAAACCCAGGTGACTGTTAGATCCCAGGCTTCACAGGTGCAAGGGCTTAGAAGTGAAACCTTGCATGTTAATTTGATAAACTCTGCTGTTCATTCATGTACAGGCTGTGTGTGACAATCCGGGGTACACAATCAACCTCAGTTCTCCACATAATTCAGTCTGCAAATAAAAAAAAAATATTCCTCATATCTCTGTGTGTGCAAAAAAAAGTTGCTTAATTTCACTAACATCTTTCAATCTTACCTTCTTTAATGATTCTGCATTAGTGAAAGGCCTGCATTTGTCATACTATACTCTTTCATTGCCAGAGTCTTAATCTTGCCCTTGGTTACTTCCCTGTTGGCTGCAAAGATGGGCAAGTAATGCCTCCAGAGTGAAAGCAGCTTCTGCTCTAGCAGGCTCTGACAGCTGTGTACATCATCTGGCTCCTTTCTCCCTGAAAGCTGCTACTGTCACTTCTGCAATAAGTCTCCACCAGCCAAAGGACCAAATATGCCAATTACAATCCTGAGCTGTGGTGAACTAGCTTGCAGCAATGTAAGAAAAAGAACGGACATGGTTTAGAACAGCAAACACATTAGCCCTTCCGCTTAGAACTCACAAATAACTTTAATATGAAGTGGACTTTTGAGCGGCCTCAGTTGCTTAAGTTATAATTGGAAAATTCTTTGGTAGTGCTTTTTCTTCTGCTTTTGGTAGAAAACAGAAGTATACAATTTCAAAGTTTTCCTTTCTATCCTGCCTCGTGTTTCTCCTCTACTGTAAATTCTTGGACTCTTAGCCAGGGTCTACCAGAGATCGGCACTGCTAACATACTGCCAACACTAGCTCAGCAATATAAATTCCCACAACACTAAAAAGATGGTTTTGAACTGATGACATAGTAACTTACTTTTAAAAATAATAAGCAGCAGTGCCCATGATCTTCATATTTATTTTGGCAGTTGTGACTGTTCCTAAATCTTTTCTAGCTCAACCTGTTTCGATGGGACCTGTAATCACTTTCAAGGGTAACATGGCACTGTTTATGCTGTACCCCAGCCATACAGGATGGATGACTGAAAAGTATCTGATGCTTCACTGCAGTAAGGGACAATCTGATTTAAAAACACAGCACTGACAGTATAAAAGGGTAACACAGTTAAAACTGCTACAGTTGTGCTTGAGTGCAGTATTATGCTATACTATCTCCAGTGCCTATGCTGATGTATTTTGGAAGCATCCTGGATAATGCCAAGCTTTACCTATGAAGATGGGCAACAGTCCAACTTTACAGCTCTGGGGACCAGATCACAGTGCTGGGACCACCCCTTGCATGACACTGACAACTCCTTGCCAGCCACACAAACAGGAAGAGAAGCACTTTCAGGTGGGTGTAATAACAGCTGGTTCTCTACGCTGATGGATGCTTACAGTCACAGTGGGAATCATTCTGCTGTCAGTTGTTCAAGCAGCGCATGATGCCCTGTTTGCCTGCCTCTTCTAACAGAAAAGCAGTGAACCAGAAAGAAATGTGCATCTAAATGTCTCAGTTTCTGCACCTATGCACCTACACGTTTCAGTTTCTACTCCAATGTACCCTCCTGAGAACTGTATTTCATTAAAGCACCGTGTCCTAAAGACTGGCTCCCTCTAGTGCAAATTGCCAATAATCTAATAGTGCAATTTGAAACACCACGCTTCAATTGGTTTTCTTAAATTAGGCATTCCCAGATACCAGACCTCTTGTCTGATATTTCAGTAGTTAATAATCTTGCACTGAATAAAACATCTGTGATCTGCTTTAGTGGTGAATGTAATAAATACAGATTATGTTCAATTAAACAGTTTCTACTTCTCAGTAGGGATTTGATTTCTAGAGTTCACTTCCAACTAGAAAGTGCATGTTATTTTAATAGGAATACACCTACACGTAACTGCAACAGCTGCCGACAGTTAATGGGCTGCAAATAGAATACTCTTCAAGTGATAGAATTTGTATTCTCAGTAATTTTTTTGATCCTGTTCCAGCACTGGTAGCTCTGCATACTGGAGAATGCATACAGAAAATGGCAATTACTGATACGATATGCACCTATGTCAGTACAGTAGTCTGCAACTAAAGATTGAGTGGTCTGCTAGAGATTTGAGCATAGCTACTGGATTCTACATGCAACAAATTTCAACAAAGACTTCAACAAGAACCGTTTCTGTTCTTGCAGATAGACAGGCTTCATCCAGATACCTCCTCTAGAACACTCAAGTGGAGTTCAGAACAGGAAACTGATTTTCTCAAGGTATTGGCAAGGCCAAATATCCATCTATTCCTCTCCCCAAAGGCCTGATTCTATTCCATTCTCCTGCTTACATTAGCTCCTACTTTTATTAGGGTTTGGTTTTGTTTTACACTCCTACCCTCCACATTAGCTAGGCCTCCCAGGACAGAAAGCCTCAAGAATGAGAGTTTCTAGGCAGTCTGTGCCTTCGCGCTCACTCTCTGTAGGGAGCTTATCCTCTAAGACATAATAAAGTGAATATTGCTTTGATCAGAATAACTTTAATGCCATTAACACCAATTCTTAGACATCTCTGTCTATTCATGCTTCATACAACAGTTTACAAATGCCAAAAGATAAAGAATGAAAATAAAAAGGAAGGCCTGGTGCTTGTAACCCAAAGTCATATGAAAATGCACTTTATTTAAAAATAAGTAACGCTTACAACATACCAGATAGGTAGCAGTCAGTGAATGTAATCTGAGATTTACAGGACAGTCTAAAGTGTATTTCCTAGTTTCTATGATGCAGAAAGAGCTTCTCCTCAATGCCTTGGAATGCTAGATATGAAAGTTTGCTTTAGGTATTCACACTGATGGCTTTTTGTTAGTTATTTATTTCCTTTCTTCTAACTACTGAGATGCCACAACATGGGAAAGCGGCATAAAGCCAGGACTGTGCCTCTTACGGTACACCTTAAGTGACCATCAGGAGACCTTAGAAGGAGGGAAGGAAATCATCTTGATATGACAGCCTAGTACTCAATCATGGATCATGAGGACAAGTGCCAGGAAGATAAAGGAAGGAGATCTTTCCATTCTCAGTTAGAAATAAAGCAAGCACTTCCACAGGCATGTCATCTTTAAATCCTCTTTAACAATAGAAGCAGAGACAGCCTAACTGCATGTATTTTCTGAGACAAAACAGGCCTTGCCATAAGTCAAATAGCCTTGCAAGTTAGACAAGATGTTGGTGCAGCTAAGATCCTTACTGTTAAGCATAATCTCCAAGATCCATCATATTGCTTTATTTTTTGAGACCTCAGCTTCATTATCCAGATGCTAACTTTTAAGTAGTTTGCACTGCAACAATCCTAAACAGGCTGCTAGGCTGGGTTGGGGTTTTTGTTTGTTTGTTTGTGGTTTGTTTTTTTTTCCTTTTTTTTTTTTCTTTTTTAACTCAAAAGTAACCAGCTACCTTTCAGTGATGCAGTGTGAGTCAGTCTGGTAGTTGTTAAAATAGAATTTCAATGTTTGATGTAGCAAAAGACCCTCTGGCAGTACAGGAGGAAAGCACAGAGAATTCTTAGATTTCATCCACTGAAGTAATTTGGTGAGTTTGTAACAAATAATTCAAACTGTTCTGTCTCTTAGAGCGTCATAGACCTACAGAGTTGCAACCAAAGATGGAATTAGATTGTATGCTGCTGGGGTAGAGACTCTTTCTTTACTGTGCATATGAGGAACACAGTGAGATGTAGTCAGACCATATAACTTTAGAGACCTAACTTTGGACCTCTGATTCCCTTAAAAGTCAAAAGAGCTCCAGAAGACCACGTAGTAGTAATGATCAGTCTGGAGGTTTTATTTACTAGGCCTTCTAGGCCATTTTTGTATGGATCACAAGTCTGTTCATAACTGGTAACTGTCTTGGCCCCCGCTCGTGGTCAAAACGCCAACTTTGAAAGGGATTGGTCCAAAAGTTATTGCTGCATTCAGTGTATGCCAAGGAGCCATGAATAAATCTAGCTATGACAACAGAAAGGTGGTGACATTAGTGCCAGATAATGAGAGGACTTGTGTCTAATAACTTCAGCAGATGCCACTTCCCTTCTGACTTTTCAGACTGACAAAAATGTTTAAGAAAACCAAAGCAGCACCTTAAAAAACGGAAGTACTTGTAGAATACTTGCTTCCAGATTGCCTAGGTCAGAAATTACTCCATTTTACTATTTGCCTTTAGATGGAGCACACGAAAATGCCAGAATTACTCAAAAGTTTAATTTTAAAAAAGATTTCCAAGCTACACAAGGAGTCATATCTATGACTGGATCTCTAACACGATGCACACATAATTTTGCCCTTCTTACTCATTTTTCACAAGTAGCAGTTAGTCTTTCGTGCAGCTATAGGATAAGAAATCTTAATATGCTACCCTAAAGGCTGCTGTAAGCTGCTCTCAGTATCAGAGGTTCAAGTTTCTACTTTATTAGCCAATTCCAAATGCGTTTGAAAGAAAAAAAAAACCCAACAAACCAACCAAACAAAAAAAACCACAAGCAAACCCTCTCCCAACATCTGTCAGTACATAATGGACACTGATATAACTTGCTCTGAATATCAGCAATGTTGCTAGTGCTTTAGTTCGACTGAACTGACATATAAGCGTCTTTGAATTATGTGTTTGTTAAATAGCACCACCTCCAGGAGCTTTTTATAACGACAGGGAAGGGGAAACGCTCTGCCAAGTCCTTACTGAAGTAAAGAAACACACGGATAGGGGTAGCACATTTTGTAAAGGCTCAAAATCCTCCACTAAACTGTCATGTTTAAATTTGACAATATATGCAGATAGCCTTTGCTTTATGATACTTGTCACACAAAGTGCTAACACAGTAATAAAACAGTCTATGCTTCTTTACAAGACAATGCTCCAGCTAAGTATGGTGGGCACATCTGCAAAACTGTAAACAACCAAGGACCCAAGCAGATAAGTAATCCCGTGGAGACAACATGCAGAGGCAGATGTGTCAAAACGCATGAGCACTCAACATCATACACATTCCTACTCACAAATACCCAGAACGCAGTATTGTACCCTCCTCAGTTACCAGACCAGCTAAAGCACTGAACTCAGTGGTGAAGCAGGACCAGTGTCTCCAAGAAGTACTGACAAAGAGCATCCTTGCAAAGCTTGTAAGTCTGCAAAGGTGCTATTCCAGTTCTGCGGCTGCTAGCAGTGCCTGGCTCTTTCACACCTAAGAAGAAACAGAATCTCACTAAATGGCCACAATGCCTGGAGATACCTTAAATGAGCTTAACCATTTTCCATTACAACTGGAATTTAACTGAGGACTAACATGGTATCTTCACTGTTTGAGGTGGTATGTAACCATATATTCTAAAAAGACATATGGGGTATAATCAAGTATGATTATTTTGCTATGATCCATAATATGAATATATGGTTAAATATTTTCATTATATCTATTTACTGTAGAAGAAATTATCAAGAAGAACACAGGAATCTCAGAGGACTGCAAATGGCAGACTATAACCTTATAACACGTTCCTCAAGAGGCAGCCACTCTAAAAAAAACCCCAACAAACCAAACCAACCAACAACTACCACACCCAAAACACAAAACCTTGAGATTATCTGCAACTGGACACCTGATATTTAGCAAATTCAACAATGCACGTTAATGAAGTATATTGTGTCTCTCTGAGAAACAGTGAGGTCTCAGCAATGGGAAAAATGCCAAGAAAGTAAGTTTTTGTACAGATTTTCATGGGAATAGTGACTGAGGTATATTTAAAGACCACTGTGGTAGATATGGCAGTGAAAGTTCTTGCTGAAGAGAAAGGATCTGACTTGATGCTTTGGGGTGGAGCATTTTTTCTGTTTCTCTATTTTTGATACAATTTCTTTGCCAGTGTCTTCTATTCTCTATTTATTTATAGATACTATAGTCTAGGAAAAGAATTTTTCTGTGCTGAATGCCTACAAACTTTTTTTTTTTTTTTTTTTTTTTTTTTTTTTTTACGAACTGTATTTTGGTTTTTTGTTTTTTTTTTTAATTGAGACCTATGTGGTATTTAGTGCTTTACAGCTTAAAAGAAAGCCTGAGTTTAGTTTACAACTGGAGATATAGAGACATCATAGGAAACAGAAAAATAGGGAGAGTTGATAGTGTGGCTTTCCAGCTGACAGTGTTTTCTGTAATAGGTAGTCACTAGTGGGAGGCCCTGAAAGACGAGAAAAGGAAGAAAGATCAAAAAGAAGGGAAGACATTCCCAGTGTAGGAATTAGCATCAAGGGAAGGCAGGAAAATCGAAGGGGGGGAAGGAATCCTTCCAAAATGATAAATAATAAAATTAAGCTGTAACAACAGCATCAAAATACAGTTAAAGGTAGATTTATAGTCCTATATTTTACCTTGCACTACGAAATGTGCATTCAGTGAGAGTCTGCTCAACTAAATGGTTGCACAGGCAGAAAGGAGTTAGATGCTAGAGAAGACAGTGCAGTCTTATTTCTTTCTCTCACAGATCTTGTTAATGTAAAGTAAAATTGTGCTTATTATTTGAACAACATCAGGTAAACACTGCATGCAAAGAGAAGAAAAGTAAAAAAGCAAACCTAGGCAACTGCATTTTCCCTCTTCCCGTGCCTTCAGGAAACAGAGCAGTAACAAAAATACATTGACTATTTTGAGTAAAGATGTAATTTTCATTCCATGAGTTTGAATCAACTGCACTTTGAATATGTAATCTTCTAGATGAAAAGCGCCAAACTCATCTGTTACTGCTCACAGAACGCTCTCTCTACATTACTGATAGAAAGACTAGAGACGAGACATGCAGCGATCCTCACTGGAAGACCATTGTACATCAACAAATGAATGATCCACAATGCAGATGACACAAGCGCGCCCAGGCCTGTGCTGTGCTGCACTGTGCTGCCCACACAGCTTGGCCTTTGGTTCTGTTTGACTGTAGGAATGATAAACAGAGTTGTTTCCTCGTAAGAAAATAATATAATTTCTTGACTGACTGAAAGGTGAGAATCTCTGCTCATGGACAAGGTCTGCATGGCATGCTGCATGCGGGTCAGAGTCCTGTTTGATGCTACATTGCTCCCAGCATCTAAAGAGGCACGAGATTATCTATGCTATTATCTTCTTAGTGTTATCTCTAATAAATAACATCTTAAATGACAACCTACAGAGTCTAAGTGCCTTTCCTACTGGGATCAGAATGGACCAAGCACCTCCTAGTGCAAAACAACATGCTGCATTTTCAAAATGTAGAGGACACGAATAATAGTTAGTTCCTTGCCTCTCCTCAATACAGCACAAACATTTTCATTTAAATATCCAGTAACAAATTCTGATTGGCTGCTTAATTTCTGGACTAGTTACTGCAGATGCAGATGGGGATTTAACTACAGTGTTGTTGGGGTACTGGCCTGGGGAGGGCCTACAGGACACAAGCATGATCTTTGTAGTTCTACCAATTATTCAGCCAAGAAGACACTATAACTGTATTAAAGCCTTTGCGAATAGCTCAGAATTTCTTTCTAAAAGCCCCCAAATGTTAGTGCAAATATCACGATTGTCCTCAGCTTAAAGAATGTCTTGAAATTATACTCTACATTGCCTTCCCAGATGTGAATCATACCCTTTTGGGCATTATTTAAACATGCAGTATTTTATTTTTCCCTTGGGTTTTAATAGCAGTGCCACTTACGGAACTCTGCAAGGGAGCCCATAAACATACAGACTGTTGCTAGCTTAGCCTTTCACAGCTTATTAATGATTTCTGAGTTTTTCTTTAATGTTTGAATATTCAACAAGCTGATTTGTTAACCACCAAAAGCAGAAAGAACAGATCCAGATAGTTACTTCAGAATGCACAGCAGGGCTACCCCAGAAGCCACAAGAGTAATTACCAGGGATGCAGACAGTTCGCACCCTGGTCCTAAGGCTTAACAGAGTAGCCTCGTCCCTTTCACACTTAGTCAGGCTCTGAAAGCAGAATATTCTTTCCACCTACTGATCTTGGAACCTGTTCAAGTAACCCGACTAGCACAATACCAGGCAAGGCATTATTTCTTACTCTACCTGCCTCTGGGGTAATCAGAGCAAACTCCATGAGACAGAAAGTAAGGGCTGTGAATTCAAGCATTGATGCCACATAAGCAGTGCTATGGGAGTTTTGAATGTAAACTGCATCATGTTCACATGCTCATGCTTTCCATTTTGAGGGTCCACAAGTAGAAGGTACTTGTCTGCTTAAGTATTCTCCAGCCTGGTGTTCTTTCAGCTGAGGTTCACAGACTCTGCATATTAGTACATCTATTTGACCTTTAAAAGGTAACTAAGCAAGGTGAAGCTTTTCTCAATTAGTTTAAATTCACTACACAACCTGGCATCTCAGGCATTTTAAAGGAAAGACAAATTTTCAAAAGCTGAAAGCCATTCAGAGGAAAAGGAAGCATGCAGGACAGACAACTGTGCGTCAACTCACTTCACTTCACGAAAGGCATCCACAACAAAAAGGATCCCTTCGCTCAAAACTGTTACTGTGTACATCAGCACTAACAGAGGCCAATACTGTCCCCAACCTGTGACACAAGCTACCATTGGCTGTTTAATGAATAAATACCACCACCACAAATTTCCTTGTCCTCCCAGTTGTCGTTCTTCTGTGAACCTTCCATATGGCAGTAAGCCTGTACCACGCTGACTCAGTATTTCTGAATACAAAGCTTGCACAACTTTTTTCCTCTGCTAACAGACAGTCCGTGTGTCAGGTGATGTCACCTCAACACAGCCACCAGGCCCAGACAGAGGCTACTGAGGGCTGCTGAACACTGGTGGGAGTGCTAGCCTAACCTTTGCGGGAACACTTGGAAGAGAACTGACAGGGTCCTATGGTCTATATAGTTATCAAACTGGTAGAACCAGCAGCATTTGACTGTTACTCTAGCACTATAAAACCAAAGGCTTCTGTCCTCCACACCTCTTTCCAAACCACTTTCAACTATTACTGACCTAATACCATCTCTAGATAATAAACAGGCATCTACTACTCTATTAGCAAGTTCACTTGTTTCTGTGAGGCTCATTGCATTCTTTTAATACAGTCTAAAGAAGGAACCAAAGGGAATTATTTCAGTTCTGAAATAGTGAGACCTCTTAAATATAAACAATGGAGGTTAGAACATGAAACATGACAGAATAGGACCACTGGATGACAGTCAGCCTTAATGGGAAAACCAATGGAAATTCTACTTGGATCATAAAATAAGGAGAGAAGGAAATGGCATATTTGAAAAACTAAAATTCTTCCCTAGACACACAGGTACCTCTGTGAGTATGTCTAGTATCCCTTCCTCCACCAAGAGTGTGGAGGTTAACTATATTCTTGCCCTATTCTGACTTCTATCTCAGACCGGTAAGAATGCTACAAAGGGACCACAGAGTAATGGAAGTGAACAGTGAGGATATCAGGAAACTGGGCTATATGGAGTCTCTACAACGTGTACTGACAACAGCATTTTAAATGGTGGTTGAAAACAACTGCCTGAATCACTCTATCCTCAAACTACTATATGGCAGCAGTGGTTAGAAACACTGCTTTTTTCTGAAGAGAAAGTACCAATTACATTATTTATCCAGTACTATTACACTCTATTCATAAATGAGGAAGAAAAATTGGTGATTTCAGGGAAAACAGATATCCAATGGCAGCTGCTATTACGAAGTAAACTCTGGGCTGGGATTTTTTTAAAACCCTAAGCCAAATCTCTTAGAACAGTTGCTTCAAACATCACTGTCAGCAACATCACCTGAGAGTAAGAGGCATCACTCTACCCTTGCTTCTAAAAGATAAAATACAGATACCGCATGATACAGTGAAGAGCACCAAGAGAGACACCAACAGATTACATGAATCAGTAACATGAACAACAAGATAAAGCCCATTAGTGATTCAGCAAACTACCAGCTCTTCTTCAGAAAAAAATCAGGCTACCTAGCAAGCGCACAGTCTGTGTGCTGGACTTTACAGCTGCAAAACATATGCCTGCCACCACTGATATACCAGCAGAACAACGGGACAACTGGTGCTCCCTTCCAAGTGTAATAGGAGTGAACCTTTAAAAAAAAAAAAAACCAAAAAACACCACCCCCCCCACCCCGAAAACAAAACAAACACACACACAACACCAAAAAGGATCCTGTGATGTAGTCGAGAAGTGAGGAACAAGGACGTCTGTTGGTTTAGATGTTTAAACTGCTTTGAGCTCTTTCCTAAGTGCATCTGGGCTGCGAAGTAAGAAAGTGACAGCTGGACTGGCAGAAATTTTCTTGAGGTCTGAGCTATCAGTCCAAGCCAGTTTATTTAGGCATAGGTATTCTGACATGTTTTTCCCTCCAGCTAATCTTTACATGTAAACATGATGTGCAAAAAGGAATACTGGGGGTAAAGATACCTGAATCCTCAAAGTAATAAACAGATTGGGTACTCTAAGAATTCCTTTAAGTGGAAGTATTATAACCCAACACAGAAAATAGAGAAAGGTGAGATTTTGACTGCAGTCCCATGACTTTAAACATGTAGTGTTTCCGAGTTCTGTTGTGTCAATATTTATATGAAGTAAGCAAACAAAATGATTTAAGTAGTAAGATTTTTCTCCTCCCTCACTAATAGCACAGAACAGTACATATATTTAAAGAAATGTAATGCTTGGGTTGAAAGTGTCAAACGTATCACTCATCCCTATGAGATTATAGATATTCCTCATTAATAGCTAGATTGCAATTAAAATATCACCGCACTTTTGCAGACAACCATAAAATATGCCAGTAATACCATTTTATGTTGGACATAATGGGGTCGCCAGCACAGATCACGAACACTGAAACACAAAATGGTTTCAGCCACACACTAAATCATTTGGTAACGGGGAAAAAAGAAAAGGAGAGTTAGATGATCAAAAAAGGAAGAAGAACTGACAGATTAAAGATAAGGACATCTTGGAAATAAACTATTAATCAACTACCTTATGAGTAGAAACGCAAAAAACAATTCAAGAGTTTAATTAAATCTTTCTTGCTCTTTCCATTACACGGTTGTAAAATTCTTCCAACCTTAGTAGGATGCAATTAAATAAACTTAAAAGGCAATATAAAATAAATCCCAATTAAAGATGCCATTCTCAAGTCAATTCACAAATATAAACACAGACCACTTAAGCAAATTACCAAAAAAACTTAAGAAATGCCATTGTCCAAACACATACATCTGAGTATGACTAACTAGCAGAGCAAAGACAGAAAAGAGACTGTGCTTGCAGTAAATGGCACACCGATAAGCGGATTTATACAAATGCTTTCCTGAACTGTGACAGTGGTGCAGCAAAAAGAAATAGAAAAAGGGTGCAATCTCAAGTGCAATTCTTATTCAATCTGATGAGAAACAGAGCCTGTGCTTTAGGTTATGCATACATTTCATTCTCCTTCTCTTTGTTATACACGTCTGCAATTGGGTGGCTCATGCTTAGTCATGGCTTCTCTCTATTTGAGCTCAGCTTTGCTGCCTCTTTCCTTCCCTTCAGCAACTTGCTAGCCAGTGATTTATTGCCTCCTAAACATTCAACATCAGCCAGGCAGATTTGCATTTCATCTCTGCCCTCTCTGTACATTCCGCTGCTGGCTTACCCCTGCTGCCTGAATCCTAGAAGCACCTTACACCTTTAGTACTGCCTCTTGCACTAGCTGTTTGTGCCTCTTTCTGTCCTTGAAAGCTGTAGCCGCATAACATCCATTTGCTTCAACTGTTTCCCTACCAGTGACTTGTTCTGGGCAAAACTTTCCCTGAGATCCCCTAGGAATTATGCGAGTACAGGGATCTTAGTAGCCGCTCTACTAGGAGCATGTCTGCTTCTACAAAGGAACGATCAGCAAATCTGATCTCAGCCTATAAACCATGCTGTGAGCGTGCCATTGTAACGCACACTTTGTCATTTCTAGTTTGCAGTAAGAGCATTTCTTTTATTCACCATTCTTTCAATTCAGCGATAGGCTGTATCTTAGCAAAACAAAAAAATCTGTAGAATTTTTGTTGGATAGTTTTTGAAGTCAGAAGATTCTATTTCAAGGGACTACTGCCACTGGAGGTCACTATCTCCTGGTGCAAGAAAAGAATATGGTCCAAAATATACCTCCAACCCGAACCAAATCCATTTCTAAGAACATAAAGTATTCCCAGGAATTCTGGCCAATAGCCAGCAGCACATGTAACAGGAGCTACCGTATAGCCAAAGAACAGGCTGCTGAGCATAGCTAAATACTGACTTTGGAGCATTTAGTTTCAGCTGCATTTTATACAGACCCTGTGCAAGATGCCAGTAAGGAGATTATGTCCATCCCCAAGTTTGACTCGCTGAGTCTGTCTAGGTAAGCATGATGTGAAAAAACAACCAACTTAAGTATAGCTATTTACTTACTAGTAAGGGCTTGAGTTGGTGTAACCTTCAGTATTTGTGTTTCCTGGCTACTTCCAGTACCAGAAAAAAAAAAGAATATTACTGAAATGTGACTGTACACATGCCTAATGTCTGCAGGAGCTGAGCTAAGTATAAGAAGTCAGAAGTCTACTCCATCCTGAATGATTCTATGCTTTCAATTTTTTGTGTGTGTCTAAAAATTGGGGGTGAAAAGCTAATATATGAATGACTTTTGTAAATATTGTCCATTCTATGTCAGGTTTCTTCTTGCTTTTACAAAGGTGATGGTTAGTATGTATCAAAATATAGGTGCAACTGCTTTGTCAGGAAGCCCAAAACCAATGTCAAAGAAGAACAAGTATACCGGGCAAAACATCTCTTCTATACTTTAGCTAAAGATGTATTACTGTGCAGTACCGCAGCCAGGATACGAGGCTACATGTATCCTTACTTTTATAAAGAGTCTTAGTGTGTCTATAATCATAACAACTTACATCTAGCTATGTTCTCATTGAGACAAAAGAGAAGAGAATATTAAGAACTGGATTGTTCTTTTACAAGCTTCATTAAGTAATGTACATAAGTTGAAGGAAGAATTCTTAATATGTGTATTATTAATACTAAAAGAGTAATTACTTTTGACTTTCAGCAGACTGGCAAAGAAAGCAGCCACTTCGATGATGAGAACTTCAATGACGTATAGAAAGTTACTGAACATACAGCTGTGTATAGAATGTTACTGAAAGAAAACTGCAGATGAATCTCCATGGTTTCAATACCGAACTATGAATACTAACAAGAATTCAGATCACAGAATAGTAAGGAAAACCAAAGGAAATCTTTCTAATAAAATAAAAAGGTCATTTAGGGAAACAAGTACAAATGCCAAGAAGTGTCATACCCAGCTAGGAAACTGTAACATACCATGCCCCAAGTTCTTTGCAGTAGGGGTACTGTTTGAAACATGTACCTCTAAGTAGCACTGTTAGATACAGGACATTTATTTTAGATTTCTGGTAACAGTTCTGTCAGACACTGTAAGATCTCCCTCTACATATTATCTTCAAACATATCTGAGTGAAAGGGCAAACAGAAATTTGAAAGAGATGATTGCTTCCTTTGTGGGGGATATGGTTACCCACTGAGACAGGAACATATATGAATTCTGATTTGCAATCATTTCCACTATTTATGAGGTCACTGGACTTGCTCCTGCTGCGCTCAATTTAGCAAGAGCTTTGGCTTAGATCAGTGCAGAGAATATTACAATCACATTGACTTGGTGATGTCCAAACTACACAGATATGTAACTCTAAACTATAAATAGGCTGAAAGCTATACACATTTCAGTAGAGCGCCAGATTTAAAAAGCTATGATGTAAATAAGAATTAAATAATGGCCTTAAAGGCATCATTAATTATGAGTTGAGAATAAAAGGACACAGCTCATGCACTAAAGCAGCCATACTTAAGTCAACAAGAACCTCAGAAGGTCATGAAAGGACTCAAATTAAAACAAACAGAAATAATCCACAAAGCAGCAACAACAAACCCCACCTCTCATTTCCATCACAGAAAGAAGAAACATTTCCCCACCCCCCACCCCCATCTTGTGAATGCACTGAGCACCATCTCATTGTATGACTTGCACAGGATTCGTGTTTCAGTATAGTGTCTCCTTAAAAGGATTGCCTAACGATCATTGAAATCAGGAGAAGGTCAACAGCTATGAATACGGAATGTATCTGTTCTGTAAGATTGTTTCTCTTTAGTTTATGCATATCTAAACAACCCTAACAAAACATACCTAAATTTTATCCCCTTCCTTATAATTTTTTTTTTTTGGCATCCTATATATCAAACACAGATTTGAAGCAGGAAATGCCACATTTTATTTAACATTCACAAGAACTTTAATGTATACAACCCTAAAAGAATCGTCTCTTCAGACAATGATGGAAATTAGAACAGACTGCAAATGTCCTGCTGGAAAACACTATGGCCAACACGTGCACGCTGACTTATCAGTATGCACTCTCAAATGCCACGCCAACAGTTGAGCTCCAGAAAACCCTAAAGAAAATTAACTGAGAGGGGGAAAAAGCACAAACCGAACTTCAGCATAGAAGTGAAGGAGCATACTACAGAGGAAAAAAAAAAAAATCGGATCTCTGAAATCACTGGCTCAATGTGCAGCAGAAGACCAGAAAACACCAACAAAATGTGGGCTTATCATCAGGAAAGGTGTTAGGACCCAGAGAGAGGGCAGTGTTTTACTGCTATTTAAAAAATCGGATGACCTGCACTTTGAGCACTTAAGTAGCGGACCCCACATCTCCAGAAGAAGGTAGCACAGGTGGCAGACATACAGAAAAGAACAAGTAAACTGACTATGGAAAGGGAACGGCTGCCTTATGAAGGAAGAACAAGAGGCTAGAACTCTTCAATTTAGAGAAGATATGAACCGAGAAATTAGAAAATTGAACCATTTCAAAATTGTGAAAGCAGTGGATTTAGTGAACGTAAAGCAGCTGCTTACCAAGTCCTGCAGTACTGGAACCACAGACCGTTCATTGAAAGTACTGGTAGATCAGTTTAGAATAGATGTGGTTTTGCATACTGAAGGAACAGGAAAAGGACAGACATAGAGAGCAGCTGGACTAACCATCTTCTCTCTACTAGAATCTCCTGCTAGAGACACAAATGTTCTAGACCGAACCCTGGTCTAACCCCACACAGAAACTTTCTCCCTCCCCAATCACTGTGTTTTGGTGCTAATTCTTTCAATTACGGTTTACTTAAGAAATTGCAGGGGGGATAGGTTGCAAAATTTTAAGTTTAGAATGCTCGGCCATCACCATCATGTTTTACTGATGATACAAATAGAAGAAAATTGTATATAGCACAGAGCTTGAAAGTTAAATTTCAGAACGTATGTTAAGTCTCATATTACAACTTTTGATGCATCTAATTGGGAGTAGAGAAACAGTATCATTCACGAGAGCCACAAAAGCACACTTTGAACTCTGCTTTCTGCCATGCTTGAAGCCAAATAGAATGCAATTTCCTCTATGTTTCTGAAATCAACTACATGTCAAGCTTCAGCCATGACATAAGGTTACAATTAAAATAATTTCCTGGAAAGTGGAACCCTTAGTTCTAGATTCTCTCAAGAGAGAAGATTAATCACTTGTCAATCTGACTAGTGTTATCTTACAGCCCTAATGAGTATGCTCATCACTGAACTGATGGGAGAAATAAGGTACAGGACCACAACTACTATCTACAAACATCTTATATCACAAAGGACAAGCCTGGGTGTCTAATTCCAGATGTATTACTGCACAAAGTACTTCTTTTGGATCCTTCTCTGGATCTCGCCCCATATTTCAGAAGTAACCCACAATGTAAATCAAGATTAAGATGACACCTCTTAACCAGTGCAAAATCTACATTTGCACATGACTTCAGTAAACTTATAATAATTAGATTTGCATGCACAATTTTGCAGACTATCAACACTAAAAAAAGGTACAAAGTACATCAAACCATTTCAGCTATGTAAAATTTTATGCTTAATTTAGGACTAATGAATATAATTCTACTAATTTTTCATGTCCTGGTTCATAAATAGCAGTAAGATAAAAATTAGAAATGGTAGTCAACGGTTTCATTGGAAGACCACTCCACTGTTTAAACTGCAAAGGCAACACAATATGAACACACAAGTCCAACAGATCCAAGAAAGAATGTCAAAATACACAACAGGATAACCTCTGGAGACTGAATCTTCAATGTATAATGACCAGGTCATATTCTTAAAGTTTATTAGAATCTTCTCCATACAAGTTCGCTAAGTCATCTTCAAAATAACTAACTGGCTGAAATGCCACAATGAGGATCAGGAATAGGGTTTTTCTAGGGTTTGGGTTCACCACCCCACCCCACCCCACATATATGCAAATAAGGTAGGCTTCTGAAGAGGACCTGTGAGACAAGCAAGTAGACAGGTGTCTGCAAAGGAAGGATAAAAAAATCAGTCTCAGAGTGAGCATGGGAGAGCCTCCAAACAGCTCCCTGGCAGGTCCTGCCTCTCCTGAGAGCAATGTCAGCCAGAAGCAGCTGATTCCAGGGAGCATGGGAAGGAAATGGAGCAGAAAGTTGTGCAGGTCCTGAGATATTTCTTTATCCAAGAAACTGGGCCTGGACCCCTCCACATTGTGGCTTCTGAAACAGAAGCTAAGGATGTCGCATCCCAAAGGGGCAGCTTTTGGTACATGGTTAAAAGGGAAATGATCTGGCAGATGAAGGACCATTAACTTCTGAACATTTTTTATGTGCTGTATAGATGTTCCCTTAGGATGTGAAATTAAATGCAAAAGCGGTTGGGCTCAGAAACAAATAGCTGCCTGTAATTTACTGTTTGTCAGGATTATAACCTACTTTTTTTTTTTTTTTAACATTATCAATGCAGAGTTGGACCACATCCACAGAACATTCATACATACTTGGTTTCCATTGTCCTTCACACTTATTCTCCCCTACCCTTGAGCAAGACAAATGGAAATTTTCATGAGACTTAAGAAAGTCTTTTGAGTTCAAGCATATCATGTGTTGGGCAACACTCTCATGACAAAGTGACTGCCTCTCACAGAGCACATCGCAACAGCTTCTCCTTTCTGCTGCGTTGTTGGGGCTGAGGACATCTTTAGGGGCTCCAGGGTCAAAGTCATGGAAGAGGCCATGAATTTACTGCTTTGTATGCCTGGCTGTACAATTTGCTATGCACAGTTCTCCTCCTAGCACCTGTGATATGTATTTCATAAAGAGTAAACTACAGTTTTAATAAAAACTCAACATCAAGATTACTTTGAGGGGAAAAGTCACCCATATTTAGAGTTGTTAGCTTAAAATTAACACCTTCCTAGAGAAATGAGCTAATTCCAAGGAAAGCAGTGGATACAAAAGTCAGCAGTGAATTCAAAACTCATTTTTGTCACATTTTCCACGCAGAAATAGCTATTTTGTCAATGTCATGAGAATTTGACATTGATGAGTGAGATTTTGACAGGAGACATTTCATGCAATTTTTGTCTTTAAAAAGCACTTTTTTTTTGTAGTTATAAATAGACTCAAAACGTCAGAAATTATTTCCGTTATTCTGCGTCTTTGGCAAGTTGTTGCAAGCGTCTCAGCCCCAGTTAATGCAGCAGACAGCCGGGGAGCCAGCGCCCAGCTCCCATGGTGGCCATTGCGCGCTCCCCATGCCACAGTCATGATGTCAGTGAATAGCCAGAAATTCTGGTCACAAGGAGGTAGGGTTTATGTTATTTAAAGATGAAACAAAAAATGAATAGCAGTATTACCCATTACACTGTATGCCAGCAATTATGTTCCACAACAACAGATGATTCATTCAAATCAAGATAAGGAATTATTTGAGAGCTTATCTGTTAAAGAAAACTGAATGAGAATAAAACAGAATACCAGCAACTGTAATGATTTGAGAAATCACATTTTTCTTCACTCTGCAAGGACTTCAGAATAAGGCCTGGACTGTACTGCCTGGGACTGCCCTCTTCAGAGGTATTTTATTTATGTTTATAGGAAATGGCCATTTGAACATTGACTCTTATATTCTTCCAAAAAATTACAAACCCACAAGCCCAACAGTATCACACACAGTATGATGCTAATCATGCCACACACTCGAGATTAATCACCTGCAAAACTTTTCTTTCTAAGAAAAAGCCTTTCAAAATAAAGAACAGAGGTATCCTGTATCTTTAACGATTGACGTTCATAATCAAGAAGCCTTTCCTTTTTCTAACTGCAAAATACATTCCCTGAAGTAGAAGTACACTACTCCAATTTCTGAATTATGTACCTTCAGGAACAAAGCAAACCATATTAGTGACTGATGGTAGGAAGATGTTCTTATTTTTTGACAGTAGAAATACACTCTGTGTTACAGTCCCTTTGACAAAACAGCAGTTAAAGAACAGCAGCTGCAAAAAGTCTTCAGGCTAAGAAATGGCTCGTGTACTTGGGTAAAAATGAAACATGAAGGACAAACAGAAGCTGTGGACTTAGCAAGAACAAAGCATACAATGGAAGGATATTGCATTACACAAACCGGGGAAAATTATCTTGCTTTGTTCTGCAGCAAGGACTTCAGATAGATGCTTTAGCTATAAAATGTGCACAAAAAATCCAGCAGAAGGACAATACATCCATGTTAGCACTAACCTAAATAAATGTTTGCATGGTGTCTGCAATATAGATAACCCTAGGGATGAAGTGCCATATAGCCCTATACTGGCACCCCAAATCAAAAGGATTTCTGTTTGAAGTGGAGTTGAAATCTGTTAGGAATCACATATTATCAATTCTAGGCACACAAACCTTATCTCCCAGAAGGCTAAGACAGCTTTATAAAGTAGAAAAAAAGTAGAATTTTGTGAAGAAAAAAACCCCACCAAAATTCTATATTTGAGATGCTTCAGATTTTAAATTATAAAAATCTTGGAAAAATCAGATTTTAAACGCAGTTAGATAAATGGCTGTTGATCTTTGCAAAAGCTACCATTACCTACTGAAATATACCAAGATTTTTGCATGGTAAGTGCAGGCAAACATTAGAAAGAGCTCTTCAGCCTCAAAAGAATTCCCAGACAACACAGTCCCTGAAGTGCACCTGCAACAAATACTTGAGAAAAACAGCAAGAGTGATAACTGCTATGAAAGAAGTCCAGGTAAACATAAGAAACAAACATTTGTCAAGGGAAGGGCAGGTTTTATCCAAACATAATGGAAAGTATAAGGATGGCAAATGGAAAAGGAAATAACTAAGCATTCCCAATAATACTAAAACAGATTCTGTTCACCAGTTCATTCACTCATGCAGCATAGTCATGACCAGGGCAGCATGGATGCTCTCAGGCACCACTCTCAGGTTGTTGCTCAGGCTGCAGATACATTCCAGATAACTCAGTGGCTGTATTTCAGCTTTACATTATATAATGTGCAACATCATCATCTTTATTATTATTATTAAGATTTATTTCTGCTTGCCATTTTCTCTTAAATGCACAGGCTCCTTTATTCCCACTTACGTTTTTGGATTGCATCTGCCTCATTCTCTGGCCCCATGACCCATGTAGCATTTTACGTTTTTGTTATCTGATGAGCTTCTTTGCTGCTTCATTCCATCTCATTCTCTGCTTATTGTGTTATAGGTTTTTTCCGGCAGGAGGGAGCACATGAAGCCAGTTTAGTTAAATTTACATTATTATTACGACTCCTATATTACCCATATGCTGTACTTCAACAGATATGTTACTATCGTTAAAAGGATTGGTCTGCAATACTAATAGCATCAACCATACAAGGATATACCAAAGCTTTATTAATGCAAATGAAACATTTTGAAGCAGACCAAGCAGAGTGAAGTACTGTTGTTACAGAAGTACAATTCTGTTTGGCATTAAAGTGTCATCCATTTGGATTTTGTGACACTTCCACACTGACCCACGTCCTTTGCTTCTACGGAGGCATAAGTTTTTTACTGAATTTAAAAATCTCCAATGCAAGAATGCAACTTATAGCTTCTCATGGCAGGTCCATCTTGAGAACATTCTATTTCAAAATCAAAATCACTTTCTGCTTTCCAAAGCACATAATTTTCAAACAGTTAAGATGCACGACATAAACTGATGCCACATGGTCATGGGTGGCAATCTGTCTGTGTAGAGTTGGAGCAAGACCCTTACACGGATGGTGCTTTCAGCTGAGCACGGTATTGACAGAATGGAAAAATGGAGAGTGCTACTCAAAGGACATTGATGCATAGAACATTTATTCAGTCTTACCATAATAAATGTTGTATAAAAAAAAAGTAGCTGTAATGTCAAAACTGTGACCTTGGTATAAAATCCTATTTGCAACATACAGTCACCTGTAAATCTGATGACAGTTGTTTAAAGGGAAGTAAAATCTGGGAAAAAGGAAATCCTTCTGATAATTTTATGCCCATTAAATCTGTGAGCAATGTCTAAGATCACTACAGCTTAAAGTTGTAAAAGAAAAAAAATTCTTAACCCATCTTTCCTTTCTTCACTTATTTAATATGTGCATTTCAAAGGGGTGGTTTTTTTAAAGACAGTTTCATTACTTGCCCAGAATATTTAGCTAGAGATTTTGCTCCTGGGAGAAAACATTCCTAAGCATCAGCAAGATAATTTTTTATGTAGTTTAAAAAGCTATATTTAAAAGCTGCTCCAGCAAAAAGATATGTTAAGAAATATTAATTTAAAATAATGGATATTAACAAAAAAAAAAAAAAAAAATCAACCAGCAATGGAAAAGAATCCTTTCTAAAATCACCGTGTCCCAGAGCAATCCTGCCCAATGGAATCTGGATCTTTCTGGGTATTAGTACCTAATGGTGTGATTTTGAAAGAATTTTCTCCAAAGCTCACTCATGCTAGTGACTGCCAAGTGCTTAGGCTTTAAGGTCAAGAGTAGAGAATCTAAACATTTAATGTGGTCTTGCACATAGTATAACCCAGGAATCTTAAATCAGTCTCCTGCAGCTACCCTGGAAGTCACTAATGTGCTGACCTTCAAAACTGGTATATTCCTAAGGACTTCTAGTGATAAAGATCCACTGCTTTTAGGTAAGATGTTTTAGGGTTATGCTTCTTCCAACATGATTAGCCTAATTTTAGCTTCCATCCACTGATTTATATAGCTTCAGTTTTGCCTATTATTTTAAAAAGCCTCTTGCAACCATAAACCTCCTAACCTAGTATTTATACACTTCTACTAAGTATTCTCTTAACCTTATTTTAACTAGACTGAGCCTCTCATTAAAAATGCAGGTTTTACAGACACCCAGACATTTTTGCAGAACTTTTCTGAACCCTCTACAAATTGCTATAATCCTTTTTTAAAACATGCTAACATCAGAGTGGGGCTGAATGTCTAGGCAGCCATGTCATCAGCAGGATGTACAGGAGCCATAATCCTTCCTCCCCCCAGGTACACCCAAGGGCCGCATTCAGCCACACAAAGCCAAAGCTCACACGTGGCTGCGTTTCAGCACGACGCCCCAAGTCCCTTTCAACATCACGGCACTCTAAGATCGAATCCTCCCACCCAGCAGATGCAAGCAATATTCTTTGTTCCTAAATGCATGACCATTGATTTGGCCACATTAAAATGCATAGAAGACTACACCGATTACAATGGGCTTTGAATCAGACTTCAAAAGAAAATGTGCTGTGAAAAACAGGGCTTTCCAAGGACCAGAAGACAAGCATGTTAAGAGCTTATTCCAATAGCATTCTGCAGCAGGAAATACTTATGGAGGCCAAAATGATAGCCAAATGGTAGTCTGCACCAAGGCACAGCAGGAGTGTTCACAACCCAAATGATGAAAGAAGCAGTCAGGAACAGTGAGCTGACACCAATTTGTTGACAAGGAATATCTGCACCTGTTGGTACAGCCCTATTTTAGGCTTCCCATTCTGGCAGTATTCATGCAAAAAGTACATCCTATCTCATCTATTTTAATCAATGCAATAAGTTAACAAAAAACAAAAAGCCAACAGAAAAACCTAACACACTACTAAGCGGGTGCAGAACAGAGCTGATGTACACCGCTGAATGGAGACTCCATCCTATTACAGAACGACAACACACGGCTGCTACAGTTTTACAGAAGAAGAATGTAAACCAGTTTTACTTGGTATGTCAAAACAGTTCTAAGATGCAGCATTGTGAGCGTTTTGCAGTAGTTCCAGAAAAGGTTACTGTTCTTGCATCATATAAGCAGATGATCGGCAAATCCATGACCTGACCACCCCACTCCACACTGCAGAAATTCCTGCTGCTCCTAACTTCCAGGCTGCAGGCCTTGGGGGTCCAATTCTGCTCTTTGAACATGATTCAAGATCCAGTCAATACCGAGCCCTGCTCCCTGAGTTCAGGGGGCCCTAAGGCAGTCCTCAGGCTATGGCTGTGCGACTGGCAATGTAGAAAGGAGTTTCTGAGCACCAAAATCATAACCAGATGATCAAAACCATGGTTCATAAACCAGAGTAGCTGCTGATCTATGTGAAACAATCTCCTGGCACTGACCACTTTCCAAACAGATTATTTTGTTTTAGGGTTTTTCAAATGTAAAGTGACAGCCATTTAAAAAAAAAAAAAGTTATAAGAAAATTAATACCCGTTCTGCATCTCTGCTGTCCTCCCTCTTCCACCTACTGGCTTTCACTGGCTGAAGAAATTATCTCACCTTTCCTAAGACAGGTCTCCTCCCTTTCTCTGAAACCTTAGCATCTGTCAGAGCTGAGACACCAAACAAGACGGACCTGAAGCCTTCTCCAGCCTGACAATTTTTGAATTCCTATAGTATTTGCTAGCAAACAAGTAAACTCCTCCAGCTTCTTAAAATAGCAATAAATTCTTCACTTCTCCATGTCCTCTGAAATACCATGTACATTCACATCTCTCTCAAAGCAGTAATTGTGCAAGTTAGTAATTCTTAATAATTACAATGAAGATGCCTAGACTATTCCGGGCTACCAAAATTGAAGTCCTTATACAGATGCAAATATCTTATTTTTAGAGAGATGCAGAGCCACATTTTATCTCACAATCTAATGGCTCTTCCTTAAAGGGCTGCAAATTCTCTTGTGCACTGTGGTTTTGTCCTGCTAATGTGGTACTTCTTACAAAAAGTGGTTACCAATATAATTCTATCTGTAAAGCTTCACAAAGACAGGAAAGGGAAAACTATTCTTTCGGGCACAGTGCTTTGGTCTCTACATCATTAAAGTAAGCTTTTTTCTGTTACTGATGTTCTCCTTCAGTGACAACAGTAGGGGTGGGACTGAAAGGAGGAAGATATTGCCATGAGCAGTTTGTGTTATGCCGGGGTGCAAGCAAGATGGGAAATATTGATGCTAATCAACCACGCTTATTCATCACAGCACTACAGACACAAAAATTGCCTGGATGTCTCACAGGCATATATCCATGCTCAGTGATAGAAGTTAACCTCTCACTCCAGGGTACACTTTGTGGTTAACCATTTTTCCTGGAAACAACATATTTTCTGTTTAACTTCTTTACCTACTGTTGTAAATCTGTTGTTTTCAATATGAACTTTGCAGACAAGCTTTTACATGTAACCCAAGCACACCCTTTTGATAATGGCCAAATATTCCTCCTTTCCTATGGATATAACTGTTATGGGCACGACAGCTTTAAGTAACACCAGCCAAAGGGAGCTCCTCCCCAGGGGTGCAGCAGCTGGCTTCCCCAGCTCTGCTGAAGCCTTGCAGGCTCCCATCAAGTTTTGGTGGCCACATAGCCTCTCCTGTGGCCACACTGCCTGCCTGGTAGGACACATGACGAGCAACTGTCCAGAGCTGAGAATGCTCTTTAATGACAGCATTGTTGATGCACCTGACAGTGGTATAATTTGAGTTAGGTTGGGGAGTTTCCATGGAAACAAAACATGACACCAAGAAATAAAGCACAAAACAGATTTGAAAAGAGGGTCCCGGGCTATAGCCCACTGACAGTCTGGAGGGACTCCAGCACTTGTCACAGCAATGAGAGAGGAAAATAGGGATAAAATAATTCCTTACAAAATGGTATCATCCTGTCACATTTCAGAGCTACTTCATTGGTGATGAGCAGTTGGGCAACAGCAACACAACCTGTACCACTGCATAAGCAGCAGCTCCAGACATTAACAGGCAATGGAGGCAGCACTGCTCAAAGCTCAGCCACAGCCAGCGGGGACTCACAGCCCTCATGTCAGATTCAAACATGTCAGAAACAAACTCTGATCCACAAATGCAAATGCTAGGATTTCCAACTTCCGCATGACAAACACTGTCCTGCATGGTACATGAGCTATGCTTGCAGATGCCCTACTGACAGCCTAATGAGAAAGTGGGTTTGCTCAGGCTGCATGTCCCAGACAAGCAAGCGTGGTAGCTCTTGGTATGGAACAACCAGCCTTTTCTTACTAGCAACCACTCTGAGGCATAAGCGCAAGATGGCTGATAATCACTGTCGGCCACTTTCATCATTTGCTTTTTCGCCACAGAGCCAGGATTCTCATCTCAGCCCAAACACTCCAGCCAGCCAGAGGAAAAGGATCGCTGAAATGCAGCAGTTAAGAGAGAAGTGTTGAAATCTTAATGCCATCATTACAGCCAAAAGTAAGTGAAGAACCATCATCTTTCTTTTCAAACACACCCACCACCTGAAAACTATTTCCAGAACGAGCTGCACTTTGTTAGGAGTAACCTCATTGCAGTCTGGATGGAAAAATACGAGCTCCAGCCCATTTTTGCTAGAAGCCCTGTGCCTAAGGCATAAGGAACACAGCACCGGTGCCAGTGAAACTGCATCTCCCCGAGTGCTAAGCAATGTCAGGATGGCACAGAGCTGAACAGACTCCTGCTGCTCCCCAGCTCACTGAACACAGACATCACTGTGCTGCATTTACTAGTCCTTAAGCTAGTGCAAAAGAGCTGTTTTCAAACCAACACAGCTCACAGTTGCCTGGGGATTGTAGCTTCACTGCTGAAAGCTACATAGCCATGGAGTTCTTCACACTCTTCTGCATCCTGAACAAAGATGGGGCACAATCTGTTATCCAGATAGCAAATACAGAACTCAGGAAGTCAGCAAGAGATTTTTTCTTAGAAACCTGATAAAGAACAGTAAGTTCAAATCCAAGAACCTTGCACCTCTATAAGGTCAAGGGTCAGCACTAAGCATGCCCCTGAGCATCCCATAGTAGCTCACAATATCGTATGTTCAGATTATAGTTGAACAAGTACCACATCCTTGTTTGAGATGCATGAATTATTGATGATGTTCAGGAGCCCTATTAAACTGTCTAGTGGGCCAGCAAGAACATTCAGTAGTTCAAATGCATCAAAATGCATAATAAAGCTTTCTATTTTGAAGTTTGGCCGTTAAAGAAAAGAACCCTGGCAAATATATAATTTTGTGTAATTTCACTTGGATGCTCACTGTAATAGCCTTAGTATTTATGACACTATGAGTCATACCCATACACTCCTCAGATAGCAAAGACACCATTATCCACACTATTTAAAATCAGAGTCCTTATGCAGGAAAATATTCTACTAAAGGCAAGGTCTGCTTATTTGCCTTAAACTATAGGCTTAGTCTATAAATATGTACTATTTCTGTACATACAACTGTGTCGGCCATGAAATGCCTATAAACCAGTGTTAAAAAGGAGAATTGTCAACATTATGAGAAACACCTTCTAGTAATTCTTTAGATCCTGCCTATAAAATTAAGAATTCAATTAAATTGCCTTCCTATTATGAGCACAGATGAACCCTTGTCATGCATTAATTAAATCATAAAATAAAGCTTCTCAGAAAAAAAAAAGACTACTGCACATTCAGAACAGGATATTCAGTCTCATCCTGCCAGCATTTGTGCATTTCACTGAGTGCAATCAGAAGACAGAAAACAAAGTTATCATCTTTAATTTGAATGTAGAGCATAGTGGGATAGAGCTGTTTCAAGGGACTTTTTCAGTAAGTTTGAGACAAATGAGATATTTCTCCATTCAGCTCTGGCAGGTATTCAGCTGCAAGCCTGAGAGGTTCCTGCGCTGAGGGTCAGCCCCTCTTTCCTTCCTCCTCTTCACATAATGCGTAGGAGACTGTGGATCCTGAGGACATAACCCCTCGCTGATTGTCGACACCGTTTTCACAGCTACCAGGGACTTTTTTGGGTAAGATACTGCACACAGCTTCTAGGGTTTCACACATTTATTCAGTGCTGTTAATAATCACACAGTGTAAACCTGAGCAGTAAAATATTTAATCTGAAAGACTCGATGTCTTGATTTAAGGAACCCTTCAGTAGCTTGGGACTCACAATCCACCTCAACCACTGCAGTTACAGTGAAACACTAATTGGTATTCGGAGAGATGCTGTCGCATATAATATTCAAAGGCATTTAACAGGATGTGGCTGCTACATAAATATAATGTAGCTTTTATTTGCTAAATCCACATAAAACTTCCGTTTTTAATATCCTTCCCTCCTTGCTTGCAATCACCATTCACATAAAAGTCACTAACTTGGGAAAATGTTTAATCTGGAGATGTTATATTCTATGGCAAACCTCAGAGATTGCACAGAAATGAACCATACCAACCAAAAAGTCAACCCTTTGCAGAGCTCTGCCATGAGCAGTAACCACCTGTAAGGCCAGGAAACAGATTACAGAATCTGTAAACACTAAGCACTCTCAAATGCTTTTTCTGACAGTGTGACGGTCTGACAATTATAGTCAATGTCTCAAACATTCGTTAAAGAACTTTGGTGGAGAAAACGGCCTCTGT
>JANZLQ010000022.1:59517-73326 GCA_026212715.1 Elanus axillaris | reverse complement strand
AGCGGGGAGGGGGGGGGGGTTACAGGGGTGGCTTCTGTGAGAAGCTGCTGGAAGCTTCCCGTGTCCGACAGAGCCAATGCCAGCCGGCTCCAAGACGGACCCGCCGCCAGCCAAGGCCAAGCCAATCAGTGATAGTGGTAACGCCTCTGGGAGAACATGCTTGAAGGAAAAAAAAGTTACGGGACAGAGAGAAATGGCAGCTGGAGAAAGAGAACATGCAAGAGAAACAGCCCCGCAGCCCCCCAGGTCAGTGCAGAAGGAGGAGGAGATGCTCCAGGTGCCGGAGCAGAGATTCCCCTGCAGTCCGTGGGGATGAAGACCACGGTGAGGCAGGCTGTCCCCCTGCAGCCCAGGGAGGTCCCCGGGGGAGCAGATAACCACCTGCAGCCCGGGGAGGACCCCACGCCGGAGCAGGTGGGTGTCCGAAGGAGGCTGTGACCCCGTGGGAGGCCCGTGCCGGAGCAGGCTCCTGGCAGGACCTGCGGAGAGAGGAGCCCAGGCTGCAGCGGGTTTGCTGGCAGGACTTGTGACCGCACAGGGGACCACGCTGGAACAGTTCGTGAAGAACTGCAGCCCGTGGGAAGGACCCACGTTGGAGAAGTTCGTGGAGGACCGTCTCCCGTGGGAGGGGCCCCACGCTGGAGCGGGGGAAGAGTGTGATGAGTCCTGCCCCTGAGGAAGATGAAGCGGCAGAGACGACCTGTGATGAGCTGACTGTAACCCCCATTCTCTGTCCCCCTGCGGGGGGGGGTGGTGGTGGTAGGTGAAGAAGCCGGGAGTGAAGTTCTGCCTGTGAAGAAGGGAGGGGTGGAGGGAAGGTGTTTTGAGATTTGGTTTTATTTCTCATTACCCTACTCTGGTTGATTGGTAATAAATTGAGTTAATTTCCCCCAAGCTGAGTCTGTCTTGCCCATGACTGTAATTGGCGAGTGGTCTCTCCTGTCCTTATCTCACCCACAAGCCCTTTGTTGTATTTCCTCCCCCCTCTGCAGCTGAGGAGGGCAGTGATAGAACGGCTTTGGTGGGCACCTGGCCTCCAGCCAGGGTCAACCCACCACACCCCACTTTAACGTAGAGCTGCTTTTTTGGCCTTTGCAAATGACTAGTGATTTGCTATCTTGTACAGTTTTCAGAACCTGAAATACCTGTAGCAAACATCAAGGTATTGCATCCTATGGAAGCATCAATCTGTAAAAACAAGATACCGATTCCTTTTCAAGACTTCAGCAATCCAGTCTATTTTGCTAAAGTACCCTAAGGACAAAGGATACATTCCAATTAAACTGCATATGGCAGCTAGTAAGAAGGAAGCTCTGTGACTAAGGTACGGTCTTTGACACGTATTTGCCACTAAACCTTATTTTTATGCAGCATTAACAATGCAGAGAGTGCCTGAACCCAAGGGACCACAGAAGAGAACTGTATGGTTGTAGATGATGTTTTAAAAATCTCTCTAAAATATTTTTGCATAAACTAATGGACAAAATAGGTTGTGATGGTGTAACAGAACCAATACTTCCATTAATATCTGTAGAGAAACATTAAGGGCAGAACATGGGTAAAAAAAATTAATTGAAAGGAATGTACAGTAACATACTATTTGCATAGTTTTAAACCTGAATAATAGCTAGTGTATAAATATGCTCATTAGGCAAGTTAATGCTGCAGGCATCGAAATGTAGGGTTTTTTCCTCTTCAAATGCATTACTTCATTTTTCTGAAAAAATATTGCTACATCCCATAAACCAATAATTTTTAAAAATTTCAATACATTAAAAAAAAAAAGAAGGAAATTTGTTTCTAATTCATCTGAACATATAGAGCACAAAGGAATATCAAGTCTGATCTCTTGTAGAAGTTTACATTTCCAGATACTTCATATTGTTTTTAAAATCAAATAACGGAACAAGTTTCTTTGGTAAGCTCAAGTTACAAACACAAAAGAAATAGCAGATCTTCCTTTAACTGATACTATATGTAAACTAATAAATTACATGTGCTTCTTTCTAGTAAAATCACCTTTACAGGGAGTTAAAATTTGCTATTTACTAACTTTAACATGAAAATACAATATTTGGGTTGAAAGATCTGTAATACATGTTGCACGTTTGTCTGTTTTCAAGTTTAGGAAACTTCCTTAGCTTTTCATGTCCGAGGCTTTGGTAGAAACCTGTCCATCCAAACAGTGACAGCAATGGAAATGGAATCAAAATGTTTCATGTAGAGATGTTGGCTTACTCTTTTTTAAAGTGCAGTCTTTGGTTTCATTACACTTAAGTATTTTTTTATTGGTGTTTGCGCAGAAAAGAAGCAGCGTGCATTTTAAAAGAACTATGAAGAGTGCTACAAAGTTGAGAATAATGTGCCTCTTCTTCCTGGAAAGCCAGCCTATAGAAAAAAAAAAATAATCCAGTAATTTAGTTTAGCCCTGCGTATAAAATAACTGAAGTCAAGGTGTCTGTACTGTTATTATTTTTTCTGATGTTTTTGACACCAGTGTGCTGAGCTTTATGGCATTCATAGTTTCAACAGCAGTGAGATCCCACTTGGTATAGTCGTAATACTCCTTAATATTTTCATTTTGATGTAATTTGCGGCCCCAGCTTTTTAAATATCCGCTCTGTAATAATGTTTAATTTCAGGGGTCACTCCGCCAAGGAGTATATTAAAGCTTATAAAACTCATTTCCAAAGCTCAAATATCAAGCTGTGATCAGGTTAGGAGGGCAGCATCTGTGAATATTTCATCTTTTATCATGCTGATAATAAGGAGATGACAGAGGCACATTATTACAATGAGAGAATTGCTCATTTCAGCCCTGGCTGCTGGAAGCTAGGGTCTGCAGCGTGCGTTACTCAATAAAATCAATTCTTATATGAAAAGCAAGTTTACTGAGCCACCACTGTGTCTTATTTGATTGTAATGAATAATATATGGACCCAAGAGCTTGCGCATCCGGTAGGGAGAGAGAAAGGAAAAGGTTTAAGTTTGGAGGGGTGCTTCAGTATCGACAATAATTTATCAAACTCTATTTTATTGTTTAGAAGTAATGTTACCAGACGGCTGTTTGTTAAGACTTATAATTTTGATAACAAATCTTAAAGGTCCACTAAGACAGGATGTTAGCCTATACTGGCAAAACAAGTTCCATGTTCCATTCGTCTATTTATGCTCAACAAATAATGACCAACTAGCATTGACAGTTTAAGGATTACAGCTATTTCTGCTGCAGTCTCTTTTATCTTCACTTTGTCTGGCCACATTTCACACTAAATTCTACCTAAAGAAGAAACATTTGAGAAAAGTCTAGTCTATCACCTTTTGTAAAAGGGGGAAAACACCCCTCTTAAAAAGTAGTAGCATCACACCTATTTTGAGAGGGACATAAGAAAAAAGGCTGAAATTACTCTAGCTCTTGGGTTGTATACTACTACTATTTTTGCTTGAACATAGTTATGCCATTTGAAAACTGCTTACCAAGAATGGAGATCTGGATAACTTCAGAGAGCAACACGTATGTTTTGTCCAAATTTGGTAAATTTAACCATTGGTACTGTTGTACCTCCCTGAACCCATTTTACTCAAACTTCATTTGTTTCATGATTCAGATTTCAACGTGAAACAGCTTCACATCTTTTAAGCTTTGAACATTTAAAAAAAAAAACCCACCAAACAAACAAAACACGCACACAAAAAATCCAAAACCTAAAAAACCCCTGAAAAACCCCAAACAACCAAAAACCCTATCAAATATCAAGCAGTCTTGTGCATATCCACATACAGAAGTTTATATACATTCCTCAATTTGAAATACACATTTTCTGTTATTATGGGAATTCCCTGTTGGATATTCTTTTGAAATAAAACTTTATATACAAAAACTATTTTACAGGTAATTTTTTTTATTACACATTTACATTTTCACATCATGAAAGCAGCTGAACTGCAAACTGAATTACCAGAATAAGCACCAAGACATTGCAGAAATGCGTAAGTATGTAATTGCATGGTAGTTTTATTTGGAGAAATGGATAAAAATATTCTATTTTTCAGGACTATTGCAACACAATACCAAACCAACCTTCTACATCACTGTCTCATCAGTGCAGTATATAATGCTAGGTTTACAAAAGTAGAACATAATTTCTGGATGCTTTTCTCTTAGTACTATCTCTAGTCAAAATGTTCACATGCTTCTTATTTACTTGCCCCTTATCCAGCTATTTAAATAAGATAAACAGCTCCTGGATTCCCATTTTCCACACTTTGGAAACATGGCAGACTTACCTCTGCCACAGTTACACATTGACTTCTGAGTCATGAAGTACAGGTTATGAATTGGAACTAAGGAGTAAGGATTTTTCAGATAAATTCTGACTTACAGGAAATGTTGAAAGGGGTTATGTTACTGTTTTCTTTCTTTTTTTGTTTTCTTCCTTTTTTACCCCCTCCCCTTTTTTTTAAAGCATCTCAGTACTAAAGTTTCACATTCTCACTAAAGGTGAGAATTATTGCGAACTGCAGCTTTAAATCAACGCCTTATAGGCAAATGAGTCTCAGTATAATAAATTATTTACTATTAGCAACAGCATTAAACAGAGCCATTTCTTTTCTGAACTTCTGAGAAAAATGGCCCTCATCACAAAGATAATATGACTTTAATTTGTCATTATCACCATGCTGTGATAATGACCTATCATTTTGGCACTTTTAAGTCTGAGTTGTGTCTGTTCCGATCCCTTGCTGTAAAACATTTAACTCACTTACATCTAAATATTTATTCTGCCTACTTTAATTCCTCTCCCTCTGCTTACACACCATCAGGTTCAGTAGGGTTTTGTTTGGGTTTTTAAAATTATTTTTATTCTAAGTTTTTAAACACCATCCCCTCACCCCCAATTCTTCTAGGGAGCAGTTGAGACAAACTGAAACAACATTCTCACCTTTTTAGAAAGGGAATTAAGGAAATTATTGAATATGAGTGCCAGCAATATCAGAAAGCTTCCCAGAGTTTACACACATACACTCCAATTCAATAAATACAGCCTAATGCTTATAAAATCACAAAAAAAAACCCTTGGGTTGGAAGGACTCCCGGAGGTCATCTATTCAAAACTCCTGCTTAGTGCAGAGCTAACCTCAAAGTTAAATCACTTTGCTCAGGAGTTTTCCAGAAGGTTTTGATAACAACAGTTGATGGAGATGCCACAGGTACTCTGGGCAACCTGTCTGAGCACTTACCCGCTATCCCTGTTAAATTTTTTTCTTTACGTAAAATCAAGAGTTTTTCCGTGTTGCAACTTGTGACTCCCGCCACTTGTCCTTTCACTGAATCTCCAAGAAGAATTGGGCTGAGAAAGATGTGTTAAACTCTGCTCCCTTAGCCTCTCCCTATATGTCATTTTATTTTAGAGTGGAACAATCCAAACTCTGGAACACCTATTATTGTCTTCCTATTACAAACTAGTTCCTCCAGAGACCATTTGTACTAAGGTTTCTTAAAGTTTGCCTAAATTTCTTTTAATATATTAAACTGTTGCATCGCATGCAACAGACTCAGTTTCTGCAGCTACTTGATCCATGTGTGTGTGCTGCCAAGAAATCTCATTAAAATTACTTAGATCTCTCAATTGTTGAAGAGTTCTTAAACTAATCTTCTGTACAGTAGTAATTTTTTCCTAACAGACAATCTTAAACAGGAGAAAATAACTACATATCAATTCTTGCAGTTTGCCCGACAATGTATTTTGTATCCTACAACTAAAACACAGGAAATACAGATCCAAAGATACAATAAAAATACAATAGGTATGCAGATTTCAGTGAATACTGTCAACACAAAAAGTTCTTCCCCTATAGAAAAAGTTATTTAAAAATCACAAAACACTCATTCATATGGAAAAATAGTAATAATTTAAAAAGAGTACTCTGATTTCTGTAATATAAAATCAAACTATTCCAATAACCACCAGCTGCTCAGTGGATGTCCCAGATAAAAAGAAAAAAAAGATTAAAAGGAACTGGAAAACCCTTTCTTATAAGTGAGAGATCCAAGCTCGGATACTAATTTTTCTAAGGGGAGCCAGAGAGAGAACTATGAGTCAAATGTATCAGAAGAGGTTAAAACAGGTCTCTTGCATCTTCAATAATAACATTTTAAAAATGCAACAACTAATCTGAACTTCCGTGATGTTACTTGGCTGTTGATAGCGGTAACGTATGAAGATCAAAGAATAGAATTAATCTATGATATACTATCATGGGAGCAAAACTCCCTCTTCCGAGTTAACCTGCACAAAGAACAGGACTCAAAACAGAGTATCCCCTAGGAGACAAGGCTTTTTGATTTTATTATTGAAATAAAGGCATTGTTCAAAGAGATCTCTGTGTGAAATAATTATCTTGAACATAAACACCAAGGAACAACTTAAAAAGATAAACCCCATACACACTGCACCAGCCCCTAAAGCACAGGTTTTATGGTTGATGGCCTGGGATTTGTTGTTTGCTGTAAAAGACCACAATTTCCTCCTGGCTTCCCCCCAGCCCTAGAACTCTTTAAAAATACATAGTTTGATGGCATAATTACGCATACAAAATCTCAAGTCTATTTTATTACAAAAGTCATTTTATAGCAATTAACTTCCAACAATGAGTAACTTTCCAGCATCAGGGACAGTCATTTTTACTGAAACATACATCGCAAAGGCGATGTTTTCTTCCTACCCTGAAAACTTTTCTCAAAGTACAGGTCCTCGGGGCAAGACATGAAAATGATTCCTTACCGTTTCACTCCTGCTCTTTAAATTCCCCCTAATGTAATGTAATCATGGTGGCCCCCATTTGTGATCAAAATGAAAAAAATCATTTTAAAAAACGGTAGTTTCACATTGATTCAACTTCAATAACTGGGCCTAAAAAATACCTTAATTAGCCATTCGAAATGATTTTCTTACTTATACCTTTCGTTACAGCACAGAATTAGATTCACTATTAATGCACAAAGCAGCACTTACTAGTGAGTTTATAACCTTAAATACTTGATTAAAAACTGCTATTTCCATTTACAGAAGGTATTACTGTGGTCAGTAGCTTTTAAAGGGCTTGTTAATGGCTTACTCTTCCCATTCATCATCAAAATTAAAATATTACTAGTAGATGTTTTATGAACCTAAGTCAAGAAATATGCTTATTCAGCTCTAACAGCCCACCTGCAAGTGATATTTGCTCCTTGAAATGAATTTCTGCTATTCAATGGTTGTAACAGTCTTATTAATGGAATAATAACTAGGGGAATGTTATTAGCACACCTTGGCTGATGGGATGTCTACTTGCGACAAAGCAGAAGTTGCAGCTGTACAAAAAGTTCACCCAACTTACAATGGGATGTTACAGAGTGTGAACACGAATTCTTAAATAAAACCAAAAACCCCATAAAAACTTACTTGCAGGTACTCGGTTTCATTTAGAATGGCAACAAACAGAACCCAGTTTACAGAAGGCAGGGGAGGAGCTTCCAACTGTTAGGAAGATCTCATCCCTTTATTATACCAATTAGTCTTCATAGTGTGAAATTATATCAACTTTCCTAAGATATATGTATAGTTTACATTGTATACTGAATAGCCACACTTGAGTAAGCCAACTAAAAGACCCCGGCTCATAGCAAAGAGAAGGACAGCCCAGTCCTGGAGATAAGGGCTTCGCTTCTCAGAATCCTAAAGCTGTCCACAAAGGATAAAAGTGATCCCTGGACAACCAAGATAACAGCAGAATCCTAGCCCCTCTAACATATCTTTTAAACCCTCCCATTCTCTGGTGTCATAGATCAGTAACTATAGCAAAATCGACTCCAGGAACACCTTTATCGATAGGGAAGCATAGAGAAGGTGTGGGTTTAGGTATCTGACACAAGAGGTGCAGGGACAAGAGTGATTGCTACTAGAGAACACTGAAAATTAGGCATCAGCATTAAGGGGAATAGCAGCTGTAAAATTCTGTTTAGAGCTCCAGCAAATTGGTTGTAATTTTGCATTCTGACATATTTGCTAAGGTTCGGGCCAAAGCTCACACTCTTTACAGAACAACAGGTATCTCTCTACTTCACTCTCCTGTTTAGTAAATATTACCTAAGCCAGTATTGTACAGTACACTGCAGGGAAAATAGACCTAGATTAGAAGGATAGAGAGATAGTCTTTGCCTCTCAAAGGCAAGCAGAATTCATTCTGCGCATTCTGCGCACGTTACAGATACGTAGTTTTTAAAGGGGTGGGGAGAAGTAAAGGAAGAAAAAAAACCACCCCAAAACACTACAGTGCTCACCTTTTCACTTGGGCGCATTATTTGCATTTCCCCTAATATATGCAAGCTCCTGCAGAATAGCTAGGTGTTATTATTCATTACAATTTTCTATTACACTATGATAAATGACACCCCCAGGGGTAGAGCTGCTCTGCGAATGCTTATTGCAGTCATTTAAGTAGGAGGTGATTTACCTTAAATAGGTTGTTTCATATAGCTATATGCCACGGCTATACAGGCTTGCCACTGCTATTCTTTTCAGTGCTGGAATAACTAGAGTTTAATTGAATTATAACTGTTCCATGTATGTATTACAATGTATCCTGTTTATTATATCTTGCAAAACAAGACAGTATTAATTCCACATGCTGCAGAGCTAGGATCCTTTTATTCTGTTTAGAGATTTGACTTTTTTTTTTTTAGCTTCAAGTTTAACAAGGGTTGTTGATTAAAAAAAGACCATCGCTCCCTAGAGACAATTTTACAGAAGACAATCTGCAAGTCGTACTAGTCAGATTCCCGTGTATCTTAAGTAGGCTTCTTTCAGCTTCTTTCAATATTACAAGATACCTTTAATTCAGTACCTGACTTATGTACAGATGCACCATACTGTCCAGATAACTCAAGTGTATGAACAAGAATCTGACAGGAGCAGACTTAACTCCTCTTAGGGGCTTTGGCCTTGTCTTTCCTACTGGCATAAAAAACACGTAATTTAAGAGCATGTATAAGGACACTTTGTTCCAATTCATATCAATATGACAGACACTGAAGCCTATCAATAGTCTGAATACAGTCAATGTAGTTCACTGTTTAAAAACCACAAGGTTAACTCAGAGAAGATAATCTATTGATCAAATGGAACTATGAAACCCCAGTGAAAAGTGAACGGAAGGTGAGAATAAAGAAATGTACAAAAGAAAATAAATTCTTTTCGTGAACAAAGAAATCACGCAGTTAGTGCTCTTTAGCTTTTTTCATTATGTTCCCAAAATTCTTTAAAAAAACCCAAACAAAACTTAAAGCTGAAACACTTCATGAGTGGCCCCAGATTTAACATTAATAATTCTCAATGCTGTTTTTCCACCACAAGCAGTAGAACTTCTCTCAAATTCAACAATTTTAATTTTCTTGTTTGTCCTGGTTTCAGCTGGGATAGAGTTAAGTGTTGGTAACACTGATGTTTTCAGTTGTTGCTAAGTCACATTTAGCCTAAAGTCAAGGACTTTTCAGCTTCTTGTGCCCAGCCAGCGAGAAGGCTGGAGGGGCACAAGACGTTGGCAAAGGACACAGCCAGGGCAGCCGACCCAAACTGGCCAACAGGGTGTTCCATACCATGGGACGTCACATCTAGGAAATAAACTGGGGGGAGTGGTGGTGGAGAATCGCCGCTCAGGGACTACAGGGTTCGATTGGCAGGTGGTGAGCAACTGCACTGTGCATCATTTGTACGTTCCAATCTTTTGTTACTACTGTTGTCATTTTATTAGTGTTATCATTATTAGTTTCTTCTTTTCTGTTCTATTAAACCGTTCTGATCTCAACCCATGAGCTTTACTTCTTTTCCCGATGTTCTCCCCCATCCCACTGGGGGGGGGCAGGGTGTGTGTGTCAGTGAGCGGCTGCGTGGTGCTTAGTTGCTGGCTGGGGTTAAACCACAACACTGTTGTTGTTCCTTTCCTAGTATTATTATCGTTATTCAGGAAATATACAGAAGCATTTGCACTACATATGACCTATATAATTCTGACAGTGAGTTTTCCTTAATATACTTCTCACATATTGAAAACACATCTCACAGAGCTGAATTTTGTTTGATTGTATAACACCAATAATTCATTTTTAAACATTACAGGAAGTTTAGAATTTCATTATGCATTACTAGTAACCCAAAAATACTTTCCAGTTTATTTTGATGAAAAGTAAAAAGCTGGAAAGTGAAAATCCAGAGCAAATAACATGTTAAATATGGAATTGCATGCTAAAGCAGTAGAGACTATAGGATGTTAAAAATCTTACTCGCATAAAAAATTCAGGTGAGATTAACAGCTAGGGAAATAGCCTCGTGTGTCATTGCTTTCTCTGGTGTGAGAGAAAGCTGTCTGTTTTCAGATTTTGGCCTTCAAATGCAAGTGCCATTAAGGGTCAGCTCCAGGCCTAATAAAACTGTTTCACAGTACCAGAAGCCCCTATGCTACAGAATGCTGGGGAAAAATAATAACCTCATGTAATCACGCTGGACATCATAATGAAGCTAGTACGTGAAAGCTTTTCAACTGATCCTGTAGAACAAAAATTCTAAAGATAAGCAGGAGTACCATACAACAGGTGAAGCAAAGCTCAACTTCTAAAAAGACATCCGAGGTACCTACTGGCAGCATAGCTTTGTATAAGCCACCTACTCCTATGACAGTACAAAATCATCAACATAAATGAGGATGCTAAAATTGTATCACCCACATATGTGCACTATAACAGTAAAAATGTTGATAACTAAGCAATTTTAAATAGAAAAGTAAATGTGCTTGATGATAACAGGAAACAATGACCCTTGCATTCATCTGTCGTTGTCATTACTCTTTAAGTGATCATCAGCATCAATTCACAGACCCAGTTACAGCAGGAGTTTACACCAACTTTGTCCAGGGATTCAAATAAGCCTTTCAAATGGAAAACAGTAATGAATTAAACTCTAGCTTTCTACAGTAAATGAGTAAGCCAACAGCCAAAAACTATTCTGATGTGAATAGGTAAAGCAATTAAGCTTTAACTACTTTTTAAAACAAATTCTTTTAGATGCTAATGGCCATTGTTTTCTCACTCGGTAAGTAAAATTTTGTGTCACAAAAGGTTAGATGATTGCACAGATTTAATTGAATGTTTAAAAGAAAGGGAAATGTTTCTTTAAAAAGCTAAGATGGACCTCTTACCACATTCCTACAGCAAAATGTCCTTAACAATAGAGCTGTGATTTGCTGAAATTAAAATGCTATTATGGTGGAATTAGGGCTTCAATATTTTTAGCAGCTTAAATAGGCCTTCCATTTTTAAAGGACATCTGATAATAGATAATTACATTTCATCTTAAAGAGACTGAGTTGTTTTCTTAAGGAAAAATACTTTTCTTTTCTCCATAGAGGTTAAAGCATAGCCATCATTAGTAGCAGCAATAGGGTTTAGGTGCCTACTTCAGCTTGGGGGATATATATTAGCATATAAATAGCCGTTGGTGGCTGCTTGATTCTACCTATTTTATGTTTCAATGTGGCATCAGAATGCACTTAGCAAGAAACCTGGGGGTGGGGGGGGAGTGAGGGAAGAGTTCGGCAATACGGTGGTTTTATAGAGGGGGCGTCTTTTGCTATTAAAAAATCCCCTTTTCCTGTGTTACGGGGTTTTCTTTATGTTTACTGTATCATTTCAATAGTCTAATTAACGAGTTCAAAAGAGCAAGCTGACACTGTGTAAGAGGAAGGTGCATTGGTTTAAGCAGCAGCTCTTTTCTGAGAATATGGGAGTAAGTCATAGTGCATTTTCTGCAAGATAAATACAGTTATTCATTTATTTGATATTTACATGAAATGCATCTAAAGTAATTTCTACCTTTTTTACCGATGGAAAACAATGGAAAAGCAAGGGGTCATTATTACCCCGCCAACGCTACTTTCATGCAATACATTTCCTCATGGGAGACAGACAGGGAAGGAAAGCCATGAGCATTCCCTGTCCTCTGTTTCAGACTGACCTTCAAGATTTACAGCTTTAAAATGTTAATCATCATGAGTGACATTTCTTGTGTCACTAAGTGGATTGTAACAGCAGAGGGAGAAACATTCTTTTTAACAACTTTCCTCACAGCCAAAGAGGGGTGACTGAAGATGGAGCAGAGGTGAGGAGACGGCTCCTCTAGGACAGCCATAAGGGCAAACAAGCTTCAGTCAGTGCATTCTTATTAGGGAGGTGACGAGGGCCTGCAGCGAAACAAGCCTGCCTAGTTGCATACGAAGACCCTTTATTGAATCACAGCGTGCAACTGGTCCAACGGCATCTCTCAACCTCCCGCTGATGTAGGCTCTCAGTACATGAGAGCACTAGGCTAGATGATATGACCAGTCTGGAAAAAAAATCAGAAGCACAGACGCACCCAGCTCAAAACAGGCACACTGCTCCTTCACAGTCACGCCAAGCAGGTAACAGGAAAGCGCCCCTGTATCTGGAGATGCAACAGGCTCGTTCAGGCAATTTCAGGGGAACTAAAGCATGACCCATGAAACACTGTTAGGGTACATCAGCTTTAGCAGGCAACAGCATAAAAATAAGACAGTCACCCTTCAAAATTAACTGACTTCTGACACTACACAGTCTAAGCTCTGAACTTCTCAGACTCCTTAGGCAGCCCTACATGATTTGCAAACATAATACAGGACAGAGGAGAGCCATACTGTTCTGGAGAGGCAGCTGCTGGTGGCAGCATGTAAAACTCTGTTAGAGCTGGCATTCAGGCAACTGAATCCAACCGTTCATATCTATGTGTTTTGAAAATAGAAGCTATATATGCACATCTTGCATGCTTTCGATGCATACTCATTTCTAAGGAATTGCATCTGTCATGTTCTGAAAGGTCTGTTATAATTAGAAGGCAGCCAATACTGCAGGCAATGCTTTCATGAACGACGCTTTGAACATTCTGCCTGCCAATACTAAGCCCTTCTAATTGAAGCTTAGAACCTTCTTTCCTCACCTTGCTTCTTCATTTTGGTCTGAGGCAAAGTCTCCACTAATTCAACAACAAAACAATTCGGTCCACAGGTGGCAAAGTATGTATTTTCTTGCACTACAAGTACCAATATTTGAAACGCTGGTTGCAGAAGTACAGTAAGAGTTTTTTAGATTGGGCCGATTAAAGTGGCCATTAAAAGTGTTACTGTTTAATTATAAACAAAGCATTGACAGAAATTAAATACCAGTCCCATCAATTTTAAAATTACCTTCTCGCTCTCAGTTAATCAAGTCAAAGAAAGGTCAAAGACCTCTATCTTCTAACAAACACAGTTCTTGATTCATTAGTCAAAAATTTTAGATTGTAAAAATGTGACATAACCCTACTATTTTATCTGCATCATTATAATTTTTAAATATGTTATTTAATCTCCATGACCTTTGCATTACAGTTTATGCTGAATGAAGCAGGGCCAACACCCTGCAAATGAAATGGGAACCCTAACCAGGCACTTCGGATGTCTCTTCTTTATTAAAGGGCTGGTGAAAAGAATTATTTTTTAAATTAGTGAAACATACTTTTATGAGTTTTAAGTCACTAAACCAGAACTAAAATATCTGCACAGTAAAAGACACAACACAGAAGTATAATAACAGAACATGTACAGTATTTCAATTCTTTCTTAAGAAATTTCAAATAGAGATAAATGCCTGACACAGAGCCAAGGCCTTTTCTGCTTCTCACCCCACCCCACCAGCGAGGAGGCTGGAGGGGAACAAGAAGTTGG
>JANZLQ010000022.1:33887-52141 GCA_026212715.1 Elanus axillaris | reverse complement strand
CCCCCCCCCCCCCCCCTTTAAAAACCGCCTCTGTAGAGGTCCGTGTTGCAAAGCAGTCCCTAAAACTTAAGGGTTTTTAAAGGGTCACGTTCACAGGGCCAGACACATGTATTCTGTTCTGACTGTTGAACTTATAAAAATGTGTCATTTTGAATTGTGAAGATGAACTATAACACAGTGAGATATGTTCGGTTTCCTAATGCCTTAAGAATATTTTGTTCACTGTATAGTTATCACACACTTATTTCTGCAAGGCATGCTGCTTCTTGTACATGTCAGCTGAAACGACAGCAGCCCTATTCAAAGACAGATGATGTACCTCCCGCTGTGCTAGCAAACAGACACTCAACAAGACTTGACTTTCACTGCTAACAGGCATGGACATTGAACTTTGCAAATGAAGCCTCAGACTGAAAGAATGTGTCCAAAAAGCCCAAAGCTTCAGACCCCAAGTTGTAGTCTCTGCCTCTCAGCTTGATTGAAGCAGTTCTCTCAGTTGGCCTTGTTCTTTCTAGATCTTTAATTTAAATTGTGAATCAAGGAAAGATTTGAAATGGGAAGAGACACACAACCTGACTGCTGACAGTCAAAAATGTAGCATTCTGGAAAATCAATAAAGTTTTTGTTTAACGGAGGAATAATGTGATTCCCCCTTGAAATGGAGACAAGTTTGTTTTATTTTTCCAGTATTATACCATTACACTGCGTAAGAGCTTTTTCATATAGAGTTTGGAATAACAAATAACTTTGTATGTTGAACTTGATTTCTTTATAGCAACACAGAATTTCCTAGTTAATTTATCCAAATAACGACTTTGAAGGCAAGTAGGGAGACCGTCAAGGGCTATTTCCCAGAACTGGAAGGATGACAGCGATTCTGCACTTTTATCTACCATTATTACTTCAGATAACTGGAGCCTGGTGACCAATGAGACTTTCTTAAAACAAACAAACAAAAAAATATCCAACAAGTTGAATCATGGAAGTTCTTTTCAAGTGCCAGCAGCTGATTCTACCCAGTTCCGATGACATTTGTTAAAAGACTTCTTCTGAAAAAGACCATCAGGAGAAAGCAGCACAGCATTCTTCATCCCTCAAGGAAGTTCTCTATGATGCTTAGTAGCTTTAAGGGAATTTGAGTTCTTTAGTCAAAACCATTCACTAATAAATTAATGAAACCAGGCTGGGAATTTGTATTTCTTTTCTAGTCAGCAGTTATCTCAAATTTTTATCATTAAAAGAAAAAAAAAAAACAAACCCCACACTAATAAGTGTTAGTGTCTTATAGGTATCTCAGAGCACAAAATATAGAGAAACAGGATTTGATTCTGCTATTTACCACAGTGTAAACCAAGAGCAATGCAGAAGAATCCAATGTAGATATTCAAGTGTAAATTGGTTTAAGTTTGGAAGTGAATAGAACCCTGTCAGAAGGGAGACGGGAGGGTGACAACAGTATCTTTCTTTTCCATAGGCTTTTATAGTTTCATAAATGACAGTGATCATCCATCCCTGCCCAATGATTGCTTTCACCTGGTTAGTCATCTGCAAGCAAATTTGGCAGAATATTTAAGATCCAAAGTTCTACCTACTTTCATTCCAAAAATCCCCAACAAAAGAAAACCCAGCACAAAAATCCCCAAACAAAAAAACATACCCAAAAACAGAACAAAAAAAAAAAAACCCAAAACACAACCCCGAAAAAACAACAGCTAGACAGAGGAAAAACTTTCAATTTGTTGCCCCCCACTGAAGCAAACTCAACAGTTGCCCATCTCTTGGCAGCAAATCTACATATGGTTTCCTTGGAATCGTTCACAACGCTGTGCTGCCCCAGCCCCACTAGTAGTTAACAGAAGAGGTAGGTACAGGTAGAGGAATGAAGAGCTTAGGGCATGTGAGAAGAACTGGTTATCACCAGGTTACAGTACATAAACACATAAGAAGTGAGAACTATTTACTCACATACTGACTTGCTAGGAGCATATTTTAACCTTAGTTATTGTTGGCTGTTAATTCCTATAGCATTCAAATTAAAAACAAACAAAAAAGAACATACACATACACACTGCCAAGTTGGGCTTCTTAAAATTAAGGATTCTGTAAAACAGCATGGTAGCCCCTGGGTTCTCACGTACAAATAAAAAAACAGCTGATTTAAAAGCTTATACAAATCTTCTTTTAGACTTATTACAAGCACACCATAAAAAACGCAACTGAAAGCAGCATAGAATGAGACAAGCAATAAATTACGATCTCTAGGTTTTCATAAAAATGTCAGAGTTTTTGTGGGTTTTTTTGTGGTTTTTTGGTTTTTTGTGTTTTGGGGTTTTTTAAAAATTCACAGACAGATGGGTTTTCTTTCACTGTTCCATTCTCTGGCAAACTGATTGGCCTGCTTTTATTTGGCGTATCATTAGGAAAGGTAGCATGTTTACTGATTGAGGTATTAGGAGACCCATACAAATGAAGAAAACAGAAATAAAGCTGAGTCTTTTCTCCATTTGCTGTCGAGAATACTTGGCTTGCTAGAACACTGCCATTAGGCTTAAATTCGATACTGAAAATGAGGTAAATTTTTTTTACAGTCCCAAAGAGAGTCCATTCGTTCCTTGACATTCTACTTATGAGATTCCCAAGAACAGAATTTTTTATAAAAGAAATCTAGAGTCAGAATTTTTTATTTTTTACCAACACAAATTGTAGAATTACCACCTGATGGTAACACAAAAAACATTACATAAACAAAGGATGGTTCTTACTAGAGAACAGACTTTCTCTTTTACAGCCCTGTATCAGGAGTTCACAGTTCTAATCTATGTGTTCTTCAGAGGTGTTAATACCATTCTTCACCACCATTTTTCAGGCTGACAAAGTCTATACTTGGAAGAAAACAAGCATTTCATCTCTCAGAAAAAGCAGAGCAGTCGCTGTGTTCTCCAGGATTTCAGGGAACACTGTTGCTCCACAGAGCAAAAAATCTCCTGGGATATTGAAAGGAACGGATAGAATAGTGCCGATTGTAGCATAATAGCTTTCCTTAAAGGCAAGATAGAGCCAATATACAAAATACATAAAGATTCTATAGATTTGTGATTGCTCTAATTAATAAAATCTAACCTAATAATTACAAATTATAACTCACTCTACAAGATGCCTTGGGTTAGATTTAGAAGACGCTATAAATCTCCTTGGTTTGCCTATTGACAATTATATTGTCTCACAACTGTCAAATTCCTGAATTCTTCATGCAGATTTGTTTTAAATGTCTTAAGTGACAGGATTTCACCTATTTACTTAACATATCATGCTATTTATAGTCATAGTCATGTACAGCTGTGGGTTAAAAAGTTTTTGCCATTCTCCAGCTCAGTCCACCTTCTAACTATATATATCTGTGATTAACCACAGAATCTCTTCTTTCTCTTGCAGAAAGCCAGAGCATACTAGAACCTCCTGCAACAAGACAGGAAGGCAACGATACCCTTTCTCATAATCAATTTTTTTTAAGGTTTACAGGCCTTCAAATCTGAAGACCACGCTGCAGTTTCAAACAAACTGAGGAAAGTTTATATCCTCATATTATATCCTCATATAAACAGGTACCTTTTCCAGACTGTTGTTACACTTCAGAGTTTGAAATTCAGCCTGTTCCTGTGTTCTGGTGCTACTAACAGAAAGGTAACAATTTAGGATTGCCCTCTATTTTTCCTTACTTGAGGGTGGTGTAGAACAAATGCTTGACACCAAGAGATTGTTGTTATTTGGGAAGTCTGAAATGGAGACGTTTTAGTTTATATAGACACCTTATTTGATAATTTTGTTATATTTTTTGTTTTGTTTCTTGTATCTAAATATCAGCTGGAATCTTCCCTTACAAAGCAGAATCATCACGCCCATATGTATTTCAGATGCAAACGCCCGCTAGGAAAAGAAAGTGCAACAATGACAATGTTTGTTCCTAGGCAATAAAATTAAACAGGTCATTTAATCTTAAAATGAAAATTCAAGTCAAACATCTAGACTAAGGAAGGAAGAAATGATCAAGTCAATTATAAACAAATCCAACTTGTAAACTATTTACCTGTTGAAGATGTGCCTGCTTAGCATTCTGAAGACTTCATGTTACTGCATTGCTCTAAAAGCAAAAGCATTTGACTCTATCGGACATACCCAACAGGTTTAGATTTAGGTTGGAGCAGAAAAACAGCAAAGCACCAAATCCCTTTGGGCTACAGACACAGCGCAAGAGTAAACACTTTTATGTCCTATAATTCTATACATTCCCAGCAAGCACCAAAATGAACATTTTTGACAATTTTACTCCAAATGATAGCTAACTTTCTATTTTGTAAGTATTGATTCCCTATTGCAACAGGTTAGAAAATGAAAAACCTACATGATACTATTTTCAAAGTTGGTGATAAATCTCATACAATTGTTAAAGTTAGTAAGAGAAAAAGATGAAAAAATTTTTTTAAAATAAATCCAAAATCAGGTAAGAGGTAAACCAGAATATTTTAGAAAAATAAAAAGAAATTATAGAAGTTAGGCAAGTTATTTAGTTTGGCCTTTAATTCACTTGTATTTTAACTACAAAAGTAGCTTTGTCAGCTTTTTGCTGCTACAAACGTAGACCAAGTAAGTATCATTGTATAACAGATCACTTCCATAACTATGCACAAATATCAAAGTTCAATTCTATCAAACCCTTTAATTTAAGCACATGGAACAAGTCAAAAGTAATTTTAACTTGGCTTCTTCGAAAAAATATACTTCAAAACCGTGTCAAGCTAAGCTGCAACTCGACTGACTAACATTTGAACCCTCAAAAGCCTAATTTTACTTTTGATGTGACAGAGTGCACGTCAAACATTAATTTCCTAAGCTTTAGCTTTAAAGAACCACGCAGTAAAAAGGTCAGTCCAGACTACAAATCATTTTCTGCAGAGACATCAGAACCGGAGAAACCAGTGATAGAAAACACTTTTTTAGAGGGAAATTGCAACCAATAAAATCAGATATAAGCAAAATGCCTTTCCTTGTTACAACTGGCATTTGACAATACAGTAACCATATTCAAAACTCTAGTATCTCCACATGTATTTTGTTAGAAACTATTCTAAAATACAATTTGAAGATGCTTATATCTAATACTCACCAACAGGGAGTAAGTACAGTGACCTTGGAACCCTTTACCTTGGATTTTGCTGCATGGAGGCTCTTCTATATGGAACTGCTCCACCAAACCTTGTATGTATTTTTGGCATATGATGTACTTCCTTCCTGGCCTGCCAGGAGCAGCAGCAGACATTTTAGCACCACAATACAGCAAGAGAACAGTAACAGAAAGACAGAAGCTAACCAAGCCTCTCTACAGACAAGCTTTCTATTACGACTGAATCCATTTAGATTACTTCAGCTGTCACAACACACAGCCCATGCATGAAGATTAGCCAATTGCTTAAAAACATCACGCAAATTTATTAAATTAAAAAAAAAAAAAAAAAGCAAACTCAGAATTCAAGCATTGTATCTACCACTACAGACCATAGTAAGGGTTATTATGAAAAGAAGCAAAGAGGAAGCCTCTTTCAGTATTTTGTTTGTTCTACATTTGATAGCTTTTTATCTAACCAGGCAATCCAAAATGTATAGCTACAGAAAACCGTGAGAGGGATTCAAAACGAGAAAGGAAACGGGAACAAAATTCTACGTAGATCTCCTCTACCTAGTATATAATATTTGATTAACAAGACAAGACCACACCTTAGAGCTTCACAAACCAGTGCAAAAATAACACCCCCAAAGTAAAAGAAACATACACCATAAAGAACTATTGGAGCATCTGTGGGAATTTGTTGGAGCAGGACCTGTGTTCTTTTCTGTGGTCTCATATGCCAGAAGGAAGAAAGTAGGCGATTATGAATGGATCACAGAATTTATTTTTATATGTGTAGTAGCGTAAGACCCACTTTCTGCTAAATGGAAACAGCTTTGTATCTAATGTTCAACAACTGCAATTTTAAATAGGGTTTGGCTAAACATACTCTGGATATACTAAAATGTAACTTAAAGGTAAACAAACAAACAAAACTAAAAAAAGTATTATACGCTTAAATCTTCCCAAATATTGAAGTCTGCTAGCATTATGCTAAGAAATGAGACCCACAAAAGTTTAATGCTGTTTGCACTTACTTCCATAGAACAAGTAATCTATAATTAAAGTGATGAAATACACGTTAAGCATGCTACAATACATTTTCTTACAAGTTTCCACCTTACAGAATTCAGAGTAAATTTGGTTTGACTTTATTGTTTAAGTACGTTTTTACATGACAAACCATAGTTATCAGTCTGCTGTGCGTAAAATCTAAGAACTACAGATCACGATTTCTGTCAAAAACCACCTATATTTCTACTATAATACTGCAAATCTGAAGGGATAATACCACATGACTTAAGTTTAATTACAAAGCCCCAATATTTTTTCTGCATTTGGAAATTAATTAAAAATGTAACATTTTTTTAGTGAACATTCAAAATACCAATATACAGAGAAAGTAATGCAAGATTTCTTCTTTCCCAACAGACAGAAAGATTAATTAGATACAGCTATGTCAGTATGCTGGAAGAGTATTTCATTCAGCCAAAGATAGCTGAAGTCATCCCGCTGTATATGGATCTCTGCACTACGAGTAGAAAAAAACCCTGCAGTTAAGAAAAAGGCTGGCTAGTAATATATTTAAAACCCCACCTGACACGATAAATGAAAGAGAATAAATGTATACAGCTAGTGAAACTTCCAGGGAACAGGGGGAGACTTCAACACTTTTGCTGACAGTGACTTTACTGTCAGTGGCCTGTCTCTCTCGGAGGCAGCTGTCAATCACAGACCATCTTTCTCTCCCAGAGGAGTTCATTGTGCCTGCAGACAGTTGTGGAATAACTGCTCCTAGGCGTCAGAGCGGCAGATGGAGTGTATCTGTCAATCATTGTCACTAATTATTAACTTCTGTCACTCAGAGCAAGGCAACATCTCTCCGCCTGATCCTCTGTGATTTGATCTGCTACGCCACCTCAGAGACAGGCGGTTCAACCTTTCATTATGTGTCGCAGACGCAGCGCTCTGCTGGGTCAGCCCTCCTGACTCAGTGCTCCAGCAGAACTCCGTTTTGGCCACTGAGCGTTCCAGGGAGAAGCTGGCCCGAAGGACACGCTCTGCGTTCAAACGCAGCGGTCACTCAGCTTCTGTAAACATTGTGAAGCTGGAGAAGCATGGAAATACCATTCCCCTAAGTTTTAAACAAGGTGGGGCGGGGGGGAGAAGCTAAACATAAGCCAAGTAACTCAAATTTTCACGATAAGCTATCCCTTGTAATTTACTAAGATGTTAATTATCTTATCTCAAAAGACTTACTCTGAAAAGAGGCAACTTCTAATGGCAATTATTCACAACAGTTGGTAAGGCTAAGGGGCACAGACCAGATAAGAAGCATCAACCCTTCCTTTTCCATTGGCCAGAAAAACGAAATTACCATTGGTGACTTCTGATTGATTTTGTATTTGCCTGCATTTTCTGTCTTGGAATTAGGGGTACTTCTGTTAAAATTCCATGCAAAAACATTGGCCATGCTCACTAAAGGAAAAGGATCAATAACGGAAACATATTGCCGCAGGAAAAGCACATTCTCTCTCTTTTTACATTTTCAAGTATACACTTGATATCCCTCTAGAAATTCCACTTAGCCAAACCCAATGCAGTATCCCAAGGTTGATCATTTATTATACACAGTTTATGATATAAAAGAAGTCATAACGCCCTCAGCACTTAAAATTCTATAAATCCAAGAGACTCCAGACACTTTTTATAAAAGTGGAAAATGTCACAATTTTTCTTCAAGCATCTGTGCTTTGGGAAAAGTCTTATGCACAGACCTATTTAAACAAAAACACCCCTCTGCAGGCTTAAGTCCTCTCTCTCCATCTTTTTTAGCATTGGCAAATTAATTAACAATGATGAGGTTTGTTCAGGCATAAAAAGCAGTGTGGATTTTTAACAAACTACTACCGGTATATTCTAATATGCTTTATTCTACCATATGCTAATACAAGAAAATGCAAAAATGTAGATATCGAAAAGGGATTCAAGGCACAGGTACAGATCAGGGGACAAGGTCTTGGGAAAAGAAAGCTTCCGAGAGGAACGTGGGGAAGCACTCCAGTTTAAGCTTCCACTGTGATGTTGCGGAAAAATGGATGAAAGCAGTAACTGGGTGCACGTAAGAGTAGAGAAGACAAAGGGAAATTATTCCATCATTGCAGTTTGCATCAATTAATCAAAGCAAGTGTAACAAGTTCCTCCGGTGTTCCTATTTAAAAAGGATAACAAAGACTTACAGAAAGAACCGCAACCATCACTACAAGTGACCTGCACAACTCAGTATTTTTTGTTTAAGACTCTGAGAACTAACTTCATCATCACATATAAGGATCATCATGGAAAGAAAATTATAAATATTCTGCAGGCTTTAGAAGACTGGTCTGAAAAGAAAGAATACAGAGATAAACACGTACAAATTAGACACAGAGGGAAAAAACCTTAACACCCCACATCACTTCTTAATAGTGGAGGTGATCCAGTTTAAATAGTGGATTGTCCACAGTCTCTTGGTATTTTCGAACATTTTCCTCTCCAGACAACCCAACTGAGCCGAGTACAGTGCATTTTTAAAAAGTTAATGGGTTCAGGAAGGCATTAATGTTTGAAATACAGTATTAGCCTGCCCCATTTCCATTGTTGTCCATCTATAAGTTTCCTAAAAAGTTACTAAATTTCAAGTTTTTAAAACTTGGGCAGCTCAGAATTGCTAAGACATTGTACTCATGTCACATTCTATTAACTCCTTTATCCAATAATACTTAGCCCAACTACATCTCAATAGCTAGCTACGCCACTTAATTTCCTTTGCTTCAATTAAAAAAAAAGTAACAAATAAAGTTCAAATCTTAAAGACTCATGCTAGACTTGAAAATTCTTATGAGTGCATCCATAAGTCTAAACAGTAGACTCTTCATTCATTATCTTCCCCTTTGAATACTAGATGAGTTTTCCATACCAAAGCATACAGATCCCAACCAGCCCCAGGTTCAGTACTTCCCTCCCACCAACAAAGCAACAACTGGCAAACAACAAAAAATGAGATATATTCAGGTATTTGTTTTTAAAAGTTCATGACAATTTTGATAGGTCTATTCAAGATCCTTACCCACTTCTGTCTTAGAATACTTCTGACTCAAACACAAATCAAATTTCAAATTGTTAAAGAAAAGAAATAAAAGGAAGACATAGCTAAAAAGGGGATGCATCATTGGAAATTCCATAGAAAACTGACGTTCCAAATCTCGGAAAATTTTATTTCCTCACACATGCTCATTTAAAAGAAGATACATTTCAGTGCCTCTAATTTTAAGGACTTTCATTAATGTACAGTTGTCACTGGAAAACAGGAACAAAAAGAGACCATGAGATCATTTCAATTTCCTCTGGTTTAGAGCCTGGCCATCTGCCATTACTACAGCTCAAAGTACATTTAATTTCCTTTCATAACCTTTGACAACAAGAATCACTAACAGTATTTTAGTTGAAGAAACTTTTATAAAATATTACAATCAAATCAATTGCATTAACACGTTTGAACCTCTAAGTTCACCATAGTGGAAAACACAATACTTCTTTATTGTATCAGCTGTCTGGTCATATATAAATCATCTGTAACTAAAACCAAAAGTATTGAGAGTACTATTTATCCAGAGTTAGCAAAAGGAATTATCTGACAGCTGAAAATGAAAAACCACTAATAAGCATTACAGTGTATTGAAAAGTTTAAACAATGTGATTAAGGAAACTTTTGCAATAATAAGGAGCGTATATGATTCTATTTTACCTTGCTAACAAAATTCCTCTGGGATTTCTTATTCTGTTATACAATAACTAAACTGGAATATTATGTTAAACAAGTCTCACATTCTACCTGTATTCAGCATATATTTAAAATTAAGAGATAATGTTCTTTTCAGCGTATTGCACTTCACTAAAGCGTTCGTATTTTCACTCCAATTATTTGCCCAAAGCAATAAACAAAACAGAAGGAAAGTCAGAAACCCTGACTAATGCCTTGGCCATTTAGAGGCTTAAGAGATGCACTGTAAAGACATTTAAACCGTCTTTTATAAAGTTTATTTTTAAGAGATGAAACAAGAATTCTTTAGAAAGACTGAGCAGAAAACTCTGTGAGGGAATACAGTGAAGACATGGCAGAAAACAGGGCATTTACCATATCTCCTGCTGTAAGAAGCCAGTAACAAAGAAAAGCATGCAGTGTAATCCTTCAGAAAACAAACAGCACTGAAAAGGAAAACTGCAGCACAGATAATAATTACGTTGCCTATACTGTTTGCTTAGTGATTACAGAATTAAAACCAAAACAGACAAATAAACAAAAAAAAATCAATCAAGATGTGTCTGGGAATAACGTGCAGATAAGAGTGAGCAGAATTTGTCACTTATGTTATTTGCTGTGGTCAGCGGCGATTAGACCCTACCAACTAACCAAAATATTATCAAGATACAAAAATTAGACCAGATGATTGTCACTGCAATGCAAAGTCTGACAGCAGCCCCACATAATTTACCTAGAAAACACCACACTTGATAAATATTGTATTCCCAAGTCATACAGAATTACAATTTCTTTATATTTGCATTAAGCCTAGGTTTTAAACTGTATTTATGTTCCTTATGTAATTTTATTTAGGACACTATTCGCAAGTATTTAGCGATGAACAACATGTTCCAATAACTGCTTTTGCCTGGTACTGACAACATGCCTTTTGCGCCGTACCAACCAGCAGCTTCACTACATTTGAAGTAGAGACAATTACTTAATGTATTTAAAGTCGAAATCCTTGAATTTAAAGTTTTCCATAAATTTCTTCAGTATGTGTACAGCAATCAGCAAATCGTTGGCAAGTATTCTGGCCATACAGCTTGCAATTTACTATTTATCAGTAAATAAGCGCAGACACGCAAATACTTTCTAGCTGAGTATAATGCCCTGGTAAGCTACCATCCCAAAGCATGATGAAATTTTCAAACAAAACAAAGTACACACAGGCAGAAATAGTATTTTCCAATCTCGAAACCATTAAAATTATTACCCAATACTACTTTAAATACTTAAGGTTCAGACTTGTATGCATCTGAATTGGCATATCCAGTTCATTCACTTCCATAGAGTTATAATGCAATGACACAAATACATAAAAATGCATCCAAATCTAGGTCTTTATTTTGCTCAGTTTTTAGCTGCATTTAGACCCAGCCACAAGGAGGTCACATGCCTAGTTCTGTATTAACTGCTGTTGATGTCAGGTAGGCTGTCACAGGAATGTGTGAGGGTGTAAGTTTATCCTCCATTTCAAATTAATTTCAGCTAGATGAGGCAAGCTAAAGTCTCAGACACTCTGCCCTTTACACTATTTCTGGTTTAATCACATCTCGACCTACAGTGCTTTTCTTCAAACCATTCCTGGATTCAATACATCTCAAGTATAATGAATGGAGGAAATGAGATGACAAAAGCATGTGTTGTGACCACTTGGTTTAGCAAACAATTTTCTGAATCTTGACAGTTCATGTTTCCAAGCAAGACAATTAAACATCTCAAGAACCCATAACTGTTGTTCCTAACATCACTGTGAGCAGAACTAAGTTTTATTGGTTTGGCCATGTACATAGGCATAGAGAACCACACATTCTCCTCTTAGATTTTCAAAAAAAAAAAAGGAACTATAAAAATCTCAACCATTCAGCAATAAATTTACAAGTGGGACCTATGAGCTTAATTCCCAAATGCTCTACTTAGTTGCCAGTCAGCTCTGAAGGGTACCTGAATTCCCTGTGTATTTAAGTTTCCACAGGGCAAATTCCTAAGGCACTTGAATTCCGGCCTATCAATACTGGGTATAAGCAGACCTTCTCCTTGCTGTATTCTGCATGAAAAAAGACTAACCCGCCTTGGTTGTTTAACGAAGTCAGGCATCTGAATCCTAAACAATGTGGAATCTTAAGCCCGTCATTTTCTTCGGCACTTTCTGTTTGCTGGTTAAAGCAATTTGGTAAGCAGGCTATTGCGGATCCCAGTTTTGGGCCCTGGGTATTTTTTCTATATGGTACAACAAAAATTGAGGTGCTTAAGATTAGACTCCCCACATCAAAATAAAGAAATGCAAGGTAATTGTTTCCAGCATCATCACTGGAAAAAGGACAGCATATTATGTTGTGCTTTAAGATGCAAGAGATGGCAACTATGATGCCAAAATAACAGCCTACTGCGTAACCTAGCATTTTTAGCATTCTCAGGCTTTGGTCTTCCCTTCCCTGTAGGCTTCCCATGTTTCCATTTAACATCAAATCTCACTCTCTTTATGAACAGTTATAAATAAAGGTATATAGCTAAGAAGCCAAAACACGGTTAAGAACATAAAGAAACTTGAATGCTATTCAAACTTCAACAGGCTTTTAGATATTCTGATAAAAGAGTCCACAATGTTATGAGGTGACCAAGGATTGATAACTTTATCGTTACAAAAGCAGAGTTGTGTGGCAGTCACAGTACGAAAAGACGCTGAACCAGTCAGGAATAGAAAATGAGCACAAGGTAGAAAATTTTTAGAATTAGGCTAATATTATAATTCCTGTGCTGTCACTATAATGATGGAGAACAGCACCCGAATAATATTCATTCTAGTAATGCCTTTCCTAGGCTAATAGGAAAAAAGTATTCTAATGTTGAAAATTAACATCCTGCCCTGTTGAAGTCGGAGAAATATTTTGCAAAACAAAATGTCAGAGTTGCAGCAGTTCCAGAAGGACATTTTCTTATTCCCCAGAGAATTGAGGCTGGTAATAATGATAATAATTTTTATTATCGTAACAACAACATTTCATACCGAATAAGCTGGGATGCTTTGTGCCCTCACAGAAATGCATGAAACCCGATAGTCTTAATGTTTGATTCTGAATATGTCTGTCAGGAAACAAGCGCAAGCCTTCAGCAGCCGTGGCTGCCTGATTAGTCTCACAGTCACTCCAAGGAGCTATCAGCTTCTCAGCGTGAAGTTCTCCTGCATCACTGCTCCAAGCCTTTAGGCAAAGGATTCTAATAATGAGTCACAGTGCCGTGACTGAGACCACACTTCTGCTCTGGTGAGCTGCTTGCTGAGAGGGACTGCATGCTCCCTCATTATCATTTTACAGCTTCTTTTCTTTTTTTTTATTTGTTCTTTTGTATTCCTTTTCCTTCCTCCAAATGCTTGGTGCATTTCAGTGAGAGTACTTAGTGCTACCACCAGGACAGAAGCCATATGCTCATGTTTAATAACCTTCTGGTGTGAGGTAGTCATAAAACTTAAGATAAGGCAGAGTATTATGCAGAAGAGTAAGATAAGATACAGTCTTCTATCACATCCAGACGTAGACATCCTCTTTGCAACCAACAGAGGTTACAAAGGTAAAATATTTTACATATTTCTCTTTTATTAATGCTATTATGCAGAATTAAAAATAAAAAAACCAAACAAACAAAAAAGGTGACTCACTCATTTAGCTCCACCCAAGCAGCTCGGATAAAAAAAGATTTTTTTTATTCCCCTACCTATATTCTTATGCACCATTGGGAAGGAAGGCCAATTCCTTTAGAATTTGATGAACGCTACTTAAGCCAAAATGTCGTTACATCAGTTACATCTTCCACACACACAAAGCAGTACTAATTTGGCATTTACTAATTGCCTGGCAACATCCAATTCAATAAACGTACTGGACAAACTTGCCACCAAACTTAAAATTTTTCATGCTATTATGCCACTCCAATGAAATCCCCCACTGTTTTGGGACATGCCTAGATCACATGCAGCGCCACAGGGTGTTGCTACAACTCATTCATTCTTCGTGTAGCTACAAACTTTTTGTTATTTCAATGTTCTTTACATAAGGTCTAGATCTACTTGAGTGCTAGCAAACTTTTATCATTACTTCTCTAGAGAGGAAGCACAACGGTAAAAAATGAAAGATTTCAAATATGCACATACAGCTCTGCTCAACTAAATCCCCAAAAGACACAGGGAAACGCAGAAGTGATTCCAGAGCATATAGAAAACAGACAGCATGACTACTCTTGTCACATCAGGAACGCCAAAGTTGCCTTACAGATACTCTATATGTTTAAAACTAAATGGAGAGAGGAGCTACAAACAACCCTCTACAGAGCTGCATACTTACATATACACACACCCTATTACTACAGTATGAGATAATAAAAAAGAAATCCAGTGAGAGTAAAAGATGGGAACTTCAATGGAATTGCGGTAACCATTTGCTATTTATCAATAGTTACATGCAGTAGCTTCTGTACAGGATTAGAATAACCTGAAAACCAAACTGACTGACTGTATGCTCCGATCCACCGCAGTCAAACATCCATGCAAAGTACACCACTAACCTGAAAAAAGGCCAGTGAAGCTCTCCAAGTTCACCTCCAGCTTTTACATTATGACAAAATTTTCCGAAAACACATTTTTTTGGAACTATACTTGTTTCAGAACATTTACATACGCCGTCTGTCTTTGATCATTCTTCTCTCTTTTTTGGATTTGCATTTTTTGGTGTCCTGGCAATTAGGCAAGAATAAGGCAAAACCCACTCAACTCCCTTACAATAGTGTCAAAGTCTGCAAGTCTCTTCTTTGACTTGCCAGCTGAGCAGAAAAAAAAAAAAGAATATTAAAAGAGGGCACACATTAGAATTTGCATATCTTCTCTTACACAGACCCTATCAGCACTGTTATGGGAAAGAAGAAAAAAACATGAGGAGACTGTTAAAAATAAAAAAAGCTTAAGTTGGGGATGATCTCAAACGAGCAGTATTTTTGTGTAATCAAAGAGCAGCAGCACTACAGGAACACTGAATGTGACAGCACAACCTCACATCTCCTCTAATTTTACATGATTGGAAACCTCAGGTGTTTCAATCATGCATGTTTCCTTGGGACACAGATACCTTCAAATCAATCCAGCTTACTTAGGCTGACTTTTAACTGCATAGCTCGGATGGATCTTAGCATGTTCCAAATACATTTATATTTTCTCCACTTTACCACACACTGCAACTCCACTCTGCTGTCACAATATTAGCAGCATCCAAGTGAACTAGTTTAAAGATAGCTCAGGTGTACCTATGTACGCTGCAGTCACAGAAGCCATTAAACTGAAAATAGGCCTGTACCCGTGCCATTTCCCTTTTTTCTTCACACAGATATCAAGCATACTTTCACACTAGCAGCACATGGCAGCGGGCTAAAGGGAGTAACCTTCACAGATAGAAAACGTAAGAAAGCAAAATGAAATGCGTGTGAGGAAAAAGCCTTGAAACAATGAGGCTGTGAAAAAGTCAGTCAATGCTGAGTGTGCCTGTGCTACACTGACAGTGCTACGACATTGATATTTTCAGTATGACTTTTCTCACGTTATCTGTACAGCATTAAAAGGAAGAAATATGGGGAAGGTGTTAGCTGAAAAAGATGTGATCAGCTTGGTAAGTCTTCCACCCCACATCTCAGAGCATGTAGGTCTGCAAGGTGCACAGCTGGACCATGAAATTCAGAGCTTCATTTAAATTCACAATCTCTTTATGGTATTTTCAATTAAGTCTGAGAAAAGGATATGCTCTTATGTGGCATTTTGACATTTCAAACAAGTATTATTTCAAAAAGGCACTATCAGAAAAATAGAAAGAATGCAACATGGAAGAAAAAAAGATCATCCAACTTTTGACTGAAGAACTCTGCTGCAGACATTGAAGTGAAAAAATTAACTTTCTGTTATCTTGAAAACAGGTTTTCCAAAGATGAGAACTCCCCAACAACTCTTCCATTCATTTACTTTTGACAGATTTCAGGGATCCTCATCTCTCTTCAAACATGACCACTTTCACTGTCACTACTCCTGGTAATGCATCATTCTCATATAAACATAGCTACACAATAAATAAACCTTAATCCTTCTCCTGCTCCTTGAGTTTTCTGATTTTTTAATTTTTTTTTGTTGTTGTTAATAACAAATAGTTCAGGTGCCCATGCATTTCTGAAAGTCAAAACAAATGCAGGTTTTGAAGCTTTTTAAGAATGTTACCAAGCCATCTATTTGGTTGGAAATATATTTAAATTAGGTAGCATTGAAAATTCTATAAAAACAAGTAACTTTATTAAGTCAAATGTAAACCCGCATGATGGGATTCTCTTAACCGCAAAAGACTCTTAATTGGCTTTTGATTTTTTTTTTTTTAGGTGAACTGACCATTTATCCTCATTTGGAGAAGCTGCATGACTTAATTGCAGCAGATTTCCTCTAAATTTATGTCCCTAAGAGAATTATGTGGTACAATTCTGTGTAAAATTACAGTTAACTTATTCACTAAAGGATTCTTGCATTCTTTAAGACTGATGTGCTGTGAGCCATTACAGGCTAAACTAAGTTGACAGACTCCATTAAAGCGCAGTACTGTCATGGAAATTGTGATCTTAACACAAGTGCATGTGACGATACCAATTACTTTGCTCTTTTCCATAAAAAGTCTGCATGACATAGGAGTTATGAATGACTGATAAGATCACTGAATGCTTTACATCATGATTTGAAAACATGATTCATCCTTGATCACAGAGTAAGCCAAACTGCTTATCTATCACATTATGACCTGTTGTATGCAGGAGAGGCAGATTAAGCTAGTCACCTCCAAACCAAAGTTACTACGAGATTGTGCTAATTGTCACTTTTGGAAACTGGCATCTTTCTTCATGACAGTAGAAGTATGCTTAATAATCTTAACATCTCCCATTCAGAAGCATTAACTTATTAGATGAGAGTCTTTTCCAGAAAGCAATTCTTTTAATCAATGCTAAATCATGTAAGTTATCATCCCTTAACAATTGTCTTTAAAAGCAATTAACTAGACAGTTGTTTCTAAACACCCTAAGATCAGTGCTGCACTCAAAAGGAGGGTACTACTTGTTCAGTGTGCCACTTATTCAGAAAACTCCATTTTCAGTAGTTCAGAAGCAGGATAAAATACATACGTGAAGACACTTAAAAACAAAGAAAACACTGTAAAAATTAAATGCCTTCATCACAACTCAGAAAACTGTAGAACAGATCCTTCTGCTTCTCTGTACTTGAACACAGCAAATACCAAGGTCATGTTCTAGGTTGATTTACTTATGAGTAAAGATAAATGCCAACTGAAGAGCAAACATTGGACTTGGTCCTTCCTGAGTTAAGCAGCTGTATCTAACAAAATAAATGAAGGACTTCAAGAAACAAAAATTTTAGGTTTATTACCAATGAAGAACTGAAAACCTCAGGAAGTTTTCACTCCACACTCCTGATGGGCGATTCCTGAAGATTTGGCTTCATTAAGCTGTTGTTTGGCAATTATTGCCTGATTTACAAGAGGTTATAAAGCCCAAAACATAGTTAAGTCTCTGACTTGTAAGGAATAACTTGTGCATTCAGAAAAACGCATTGGAGTAAGAATGCATAAGCTCGGTCATCCTGCGCACCCCACAAAGTTAGATTCGGGAGTCACTATTTAGAATCTCAGCCATAAGCTACATCTGTAATTGTAAGAGGGCCCTGGCACATACTTCAAAACGCATATGTGAAAAAACAAACAAATCGCAAATCTACCAAACTACATAAATTTACAATTATCCAATAAATCAAAGGTTTGAGCAATGAGTGTAGCATGACACTCAACTATACGTATTGTCCTCCTATAAACGCATATAAACCAAATGCTGACTTGAGTCATGATCATCCATTAATAACCATAAAGCACTTCTTATGTTTTAGAAATTATTAAACTAGCCAAAACAGACGTATGACAAATGATCAGTGTTCATTTGGGGATTTTCAGGGGTTTCCTCTGGTGGGTTATTTTAGGGGTTTTAGGTTTTGGGTTTTTTTTAAAATGCTTACAAAATAAACAGATTTTTACATTGCTGGCTTTCCTTCACATATTACGAAACACTTGTTAATCTTAAAAATGAATTCACAATAGTCCATTTAAAGAGAATCCTCTACACAAGTTTCTTCTGAAGAATCAGTTCATCTAAATACAAATTTGCAAGATGGGG
>JANZLQ010000022.1:21032-33787 GCA_026212715.1 Elanus axillaris | reverse complement strand
CCCCCCGCCGCGCCCCCCCCCCCGCCCCCCCCCCCCCCAGAAAGACACCAACAGAAAAAAAACCCACTCAGAAATCCTTCTTGTATGTCCTGTGCTCCAACGCGTTAGAAGTACTGCAAGAACATTTCCTCAGTATCTTTACTATGCTCCCCATGCACTTGCGGCTATAGTCAAAAGACTTAAAGAAGTTTTTAAGAAAAATGAATTAAGCAAATTTCCTATAGAATTAAGTAGATGGAAGAATAATACTACAGCTGTGCCTGTCAGAACCACAAGAGAATTTTTCTTCCCATGATAAATTAGCAGCTCTCTGATATAAAGAAAAAAACGTATTAGCAAATATTTTCAATTCTCTCAAACAAGTTAGTACTTACTCTCCTGCCGCCCAGTAGCAGAAAACGTATCAGCTCACAGTTGTTCACAGCAGGTTTTCAGTGGTACAGTCACATATCAACATTTTTCTCATAAACGCCTAAGTACATTGCAAATATGCAAACATGCAAAAACTGTGACTATTTAAATAAACTTTCCCCCTTACAGCTCTGCTAGACTCTGTGAGTAACAGATTCTTTAAAAGAGAACAAGACAGCCATCTAGAGGGCAAGAAGAATAAATTATCTTTAGATCACAAGGGAACACGGAATGACCAATTCACTGTAAGTCAGAAAAAAACCCAGCCAAATAGATGTGAATCTAAGTAAAAAGGATCCACATTACTGTTACCTACCAGGGAGTTTATTTTTACTTGGTATTTCAACATAACTCAATCAATAACCCTGAACCGCAACAGTGACAGTTTTCTCCTTTTAGGATGATAACTTAAACAGAAAGAACGTATTTTTAAAAAAGCAAAATGTTTTCCACTATATGGCACAGATGTCTACAAAATTAAAAGCACTGATCCATAATTAGGCATAAAGATGTCAGTTCTGTCTAGCTTCTTAACTCCATTAACGTACTCATCATTTGCTTCTCCCATACTGACTGGCTCTGGTCTACACCACCACACAGCACAAAAAGGCAGCTAAACTAGCGGTGAGCTTCCTTACTACAGTATCATAAAACAGCACTTATGGCCATAACGCCCATAGCAGTTCATGGCTGATAAGTTGTAAACCTTCACAGTAAGGCGTAGAAGCGGGAGTTCCAAATGGAGCATCTTTAGATGCAGCCATTTCTTGGTACATCAGAGAATGGGATGTATTTGGGGGTTACAGCCCAGTAGGAAAGGATTCTGGCTAATTCTTACTGTTTACTCAGATCAATTCCTGGCAATGGGGAAGCTTAATGCAGTTCTGTTAGTGTAGGTGTTTCAGAACAGATGTTTTAGATGAAGAAAAACGTGCAGAAGAACTGAAGTGTCATTTGAAGAAAGTACAGAGAAAAATCCAGTTTCTAGAGTTTTGATCAGACCAGGCAGAGAGAAGATTGTGGGGTGAAACATCAGCAATGCTTTTCTCTCTCTCTGGACCGACTGATTTCCTTTCGGTAGTCTCATTTTCTACCCTACCAGAGATCTAATTGTTCTTAACGTGGCAAGTCCACTGTGACCACTGCAGGCCATCTCTTAAGCCTATTGCGGCTACCTTGCATATCTTTCATCATACAGGGACAACTAACTGCACACAAAAGTCTCTTGCATCTCTTGCCATTTCCACAATGTGGAGTAAAGGTCTTCAGTTGTCAGTCAGGAATTGGGGGGTGCATGGGGTGTGGAGGAACACTTAATTTTACCGTATACCAATTTAGGCAAAAGTCTACAGAATACTGGTCACACTGAAGTACCTCATCCCCTAGATTTCTGGACGACCCTGAGATATTTCACACCTTCCCTTTGCTCCATATCTGACATGAAGTGCAGATGGCCCGCTTACTGACACCAGCGAGGTACAACCTTTTAACTGAATCCAAAAGTGTTCTTTAAAAGACTCTTTACACCGGTCTTCTAATGGTGACCTCTTGCCTAGTTTTGCAATGGTTTCAATGGGCTTTTCGATCACTGGTGTAACTATAAAAAGCAAAACACCTCCGCCTAACCCCATTATGATGAAAGCTTTAAATTTTATTATTCATTTTTAATGGGAAGAAGTTAAACTCCCTCAGGAACTATAAAAGGTAGGGTTTTGATCTATCAGCTAATAATGGAAGGCTGCTACAGAGTCATGCCTTCAGCAGAGAGTCTGAGGAAGGTATACCTTGTACTTGGATGACAAGAGAAAGACAGATGTTGCCCGTTATTATTTTGGAAAAAAAAATTTATTTCATTTTAAACAAGACTGTTTTAGGGGTTCCTCTGTTGTTCGGGTTTTGGTGTTGGTTTATTGGTTTTTTTTCTTAATCTCTTATCAGTCTTTGAATAGTATTTAAAAAATTGTGTACCATCAACCAAAATTACATGCTCAGACCAAGGCACTGCCTTAAGATAATTGTTTAACATTTAGATCACACCACACAAAGGTAACACTTCTGTTCATCACTCTATAGTTAAAAATTGTAATATAACCCCCGCTCTACACAGTGTCATTTTCAAAAAGCCGCTAACATCAGTGTTTGCATCAAATACCATAAAGGTTACATATATATTAAAAAAAAAAAGGGAGGGGGCGGGGGAGAGGGGAGTCTGCAAATCAGATCACCTTCCAGGTCAAAAACTGTTGACTAGCACCTGGTTGATCTTCAAATGAGATTTCAAAACCTGATGAGCGATTGCCACAGCTCAGAAGATGGCTCTGAACTACAAGTACTACCAGCCTAGGAGCTTGTTTTTATCCCAGTGAGTTCCAGCTAACAGGTATGCGACATGTGACAAAAACTGGCCTTGAGACACTGGGGATTGGAAGCGTGACACATGGAGGCTCACAGAATTTTTGAAAAGTGAACACACTTACAGGGAAGTGAGATTTTTTTTCCTTGCTTTCAATGGTAATCAAAATTATCAGTCTCCCAAAACACAATTATACAGGCTCCGAAATGCAAATTTTTCCTTATTGCTTTACCGTTATAGATTTCAGATAAAGAATAAGCAGTTAGCAGCCTGAAAGATGGGGGGTAGGGGGGATGGATACAACAGCAACAAGAAAAACTCTCATTGCAAAAATCAAAGCGAGAAGCAAGATGTGGAGAGACTGGAATAGCTCCTCCTCTCAAGTTAGGAAAGAAAATAGAACATTAAAGAATCAACAACTGCTTAATTTACAGATTTACCACTTTTTAATCAAAGAAAGTCCTACCTTAGGATTGCAACAAACTTCAGAAGACGAGTTAATTCACCTCAGACAATTCCATTATGGAAGCGAAGTGTGTAACTTCAGGTATTTGTACTTGCTAGAAATAAATATGAAAACCCTATTAAAAAGGCTGCACGAGGTGTAGGTCTAGATAAAAAAAAAAAAAAAGTTTATCTCCTGAAGCTAAGCTCTATTCCTGAATTTGGAATATTGTCTATTTTGCCATGAAAAGAAAATAGCTTCCAGAAAAGTCACAATTCAGATTCTTTAGTCTGGATTTTGCGAATACTTCACTCTTCAAAGGCCTCCGCTGTGCCTCCAGCATTTTTCTAACCCACTGTTTAAACACAGATTTATTTTTATTGGTCCTTTTCCTCCTGAATGGTCCCAGCTGCTCCTCTTCACTTGGCCTCACCAGGTGTCTGAGACATATATCAGAATAATCAGTTCTGAATTACCTAGCAGATTGCTGAAAACAAGTGACTTTATCTAAGGTAAAAAAGCAAGAAGGCAAGTTAGAATTTTCTAACATAACACACAAATAAAGGACAGAAAGGAAGAGGGCAGTCAGGACAGTCTTTTGTCCTCCATCAAGTCCATAAGGGTAGCAAACGTGGTCATACTCCCTGCTACCAAGGACAAATTAGTTGCCCACAAACATAATTAGCAAGCCTCGTTCTGTAACAATTAAATATCCAGTAGCCCTCACTGACTGCAGCCTCAGTAATCTGAAGAACATGACTGACCATCTGACCTTCACCACCAGCAAGAGAGAAAGCAGCAAACCAGTCTTTAGGAGGTTTCATCAGCTCTGAACCTCTTTTCTCTGTAACAAACTACAAAAACCTTTACAGATTCGGTCTGGCTTAGCTTGGACCAATTTATTAATACTAGCTGTGAATGTACTTCTATAGAATTTTGTGTTTATGTTGTAAAAATGTCTTAGCTAAGTAAATGGCAACAAAAGACGACAGAAAATTTATTCGCATACAGCAGGTACTGTTATAATCCAAGCTAGAACTTTTGAAGACCTAGTGTCACATTTTGTATTTTATTGTATTTTGGTGGGTTTTGATGTTGCTGTATGTATGTGTTGTATTTTCACCTACAACACAGAACAAAGTTCTGTTTTTTAAAGAGTTTGCTTCTTACTCATAGCAAATTTGTCATTCCAGAGCCCATATGAACGTGTTTTCAGGATATCTCTTAAACTTGATGAAGAAATGATATACAACTGCTAACTGTAAGACAGTAACCAGGTTCTGATGCTGCTGAGCACATTGGTTTAAAGCCAAGTCTTTCTGTACTTGCACCAAGCGCGATTACAGAGAAAGGCTGCTGTGGCACAAGCCTAGTGACTTTTCCTCTTCTCCTAGTTAACATGAAGTATCCTACTCGGTCATTGCTTTTGATGGCACAGTATGTTAGTTACTCAATCATTCCAAAAGATTACATTCTGTGTATGTACAGACTGGGAATAATGAGCAATCTATTTGTCACCTGGGACAATACCGGGAAATTGTCAGCATTGATTATATGACCAAATTTAAAGTGGTCTATTGTTTCAATGACAAGTTCTAGAAAGAGAAACAGAATTTGTTTAAAGGGCATGGCTAGCAGCATCAAACAGCAAGCACTCAATACCTTCTGGGTAATTCAGTTCTGAAGAAACATACACCAGATAAAGTATATTTCAGATTCTTTTCCTCCCTGTCTGTTTTCTCCTCCATTATGCAGAACTTTTACAGTGGGAGTGGGGAGGAGAGGCAGGTTAAGATCCTCAGCTGTGCTCAGGGAGCACTGAAGACAAGCGAAAAATAACTATAAAAGGCTGCACAAATAATTCAATAACTGCAGAAGTAATCCCAGTCCAGGCACACACAGTTTGGAACGCTGTCATGACACGTGGAAGTCCTCCCCTAATACTTGGGCCTAGAAACCATTCATGATCGTATATGTTCAAGAGTACCCAGAGGGAAATGTTTTCTAAATGATGCACAGAAATCTTTATCCCAGTAAACAGTCAATATTCATGCCATGCAAAGGACTGAGGTCTTGTGGATATTTGTTCATTAAAGTGAAGGAAGTGCTTTGCAATTTGTATTATCACTAAATATTTAGTGGTTTGGTTGGGGGGGGTTGGGTGTTTGGGCTTTTTTTATGTGATACAGCTCACATCTTTCTGGGATCAATGCTGTCACAGCAACAATGAAAAATAAAACAGCAGTACCTTTGTTTACATTTCTCAAATGCCATGAAAACTGTTCCCAAGCAGGACCCAATCAGCGTTAAAGACTCAAACTATGCCACTCTGCTTGAAGCTACAAAAGATTTTTCTTTAAGAAACCAAGAAATTAGTAGCGAAACAAAGTACCTAAAACTGCTGTTGCACTTTTTGATATATATGAATTGCATAGCCATGGATGTACAGTAAGTGCCTAACATAATGACATAACGAGTCATGACTGGAGCTGGAAGGCTTATTTGCCCTTAAGTGACACAAAACCAGGGAATTAACATCAAAGTATCTTACATCCAATATAAGATATCTTGCTTCACTTCACAGCAGGTTTTTAAACTCAACTGTTAAATGATGGAATATTGATCTATTCCTCTGTGAAATAATGAAACTTGAATTTCAAAAGCACATCTTATTTGCTGTTTCAGTGACATTTCTTTTCATGCTGCATATATTATACTGTTATAAATTCTTTAACTAATATTTCACCCCAAACACAACCATCTGGAAGGTGAATCACAGAAACAAAACATTAGCTGCTTACTCTTATAAAAGTATAGCTTTCAAAACAAATATCAGAGCTGAGTGCAAGGGCGGAAAATATCCAAACTGCAAAGTAGCAACTTTGACTTCTATTTAGAACCACAAAAATGCTTGTATTTAAAAAAACCTCTTATACTCAAAGAACAATCTACCTTCCAAATAAAACTGGAAAGAACTTACAAATTTAAACAAAATCATACCAAGACTATGCAATCTTCTCTGTGATATGGCTCACCTTCCTAGTTTTAGAAGGTCCGCATTTTTATAATGGTGCCATTAATAAAGCTGAGCACCTGGAGATACACAAACACCTGGATTTCAGACCATACCCAGAAAACAAGCTAGGGTTAATTAAAAGCAAAGAAATTGACAATTCTTTCCTTCTCATGCTTAAGGGATACCTGTTTACACATTAAGACCATATTGGGCAGCGACATAGAGCTTTGAAGCTCAGGAGCTGTGAAGAATGGCAAGTAATTCTTAAATCCAGGCAAAAATGCAGCTGGTATAGCCATATGTTAAGAAAAGCTTGGCAGATTTGCTTGGTTCCCAGTAAAATTAGGCGATCCATCCTTTAAAACTACAAAGTTAGTTAAAACAGAGATATACACCTTATTTTGCCTTCAATTTAAAAACATTATATACACATGCTTACATGAATATGAAGCTTTATTCTTAATGGTAATCAGGCATTTTGCTTACATACCTCATATTCCCTCCGGGAATAATACCAAACCACTTGCAGAGAGAAAAAAGCGTTTTTCTCACTATTTTTAAACACATCCCACATTACAGACCACAAAACTATACCTGGCGGTCCTACTACCGATCTCCCTTCAGTGACATTGTATTTTGAACCTCATATATACTGCAAATTAGAAAATGTTTCATCTGTTGCTTATGCTCTTCAGCTAGCAGTTAGAAATATGTCGCAGCATCACAGAGCTGTTGGCTGTACAGAGCCCCTGAACATCATCATGTCCAACCGCCCCTCAAAGCCATCGCCAGCACTAGATCAGGTCAGCCCTAGCTTTTTCTAGCTGAAGCTTGAAAACATCAGAGGATGGAGACCCATAACTCTCTGGGTAACCTATTGCAAGCACTGCATCATCTTCTCAGCAAAGACTTTCTTCCTTAGTATCTAACCTGGTACCGCAACTTGATGTCATGCTGCAGCTTGATGTCACTCTCCCTCATCGTACCATCAGCCGCTATCAAGAATAGCTTGACTCTGTCTTCTCTGTACCTCCTCTTGGATGGTCCGTTTACAAATACGCGGTGAGAACAAACGTTGAAGTTAAAAAGGGTATCGCATAGTTGCAAAAACGAGGTGAACGCTCATGCCGGACATAAGGAAACATAGTAATAGCTCTAGACATGAAAAAAAATACTCTGTTCACAACACAAAGGAAAAAAATCTAGCATGATGGATCTTGGGCAAAAAAACATTTACCCTGAGCTCGAACAAACCAACAGGAGGACAAAATCCTATTTATCCAAATAACGTCAGAGAATTTTACCAAGTGTAAGCTGACTCAAAAACCACTCCAGCATTCAGAAAAGGCACCTCTAGAACTCCTTTTTAAAGGGTACTTCTCTCCTGCTACCCATTGCTAACTCTCCGGGTAGAAACCAGTGCTGGGAAGGCAAAGCACAGCAGGAACAGGAAAGGAAGGGAGAAGATGGCCATATACACAGTAGCAGGAACCAGTGGGAACGTCAAGCAAGACAAAAGTAAAAGAAAACGCTTTACCTGGGATTCATTTGACAAAACAGAAAAGTTTAGACGGTTTTCCTCAGCCGCTCTTTTCTAAAAGTTAAGTCAGCCTTCCAGGAAAAACTACAGAGCCCTCTTAACTCGTCCCGGTGTGCTGCAGCACGCGGATGCCATCGCCGGCCCAAGCCAGACCTGCTGGAGACAGGGAGGGAGGAAGGCGCCCTTGGGGAACACTCACTTTAACCTCGCAGGCGCGTTACAAGACTGCCATCTACCGCGAGCTCGTGCTCGCAGCTAAAACCCCCCCGCTCCGCCGCACGAAAGGGAGCGCGGAGCCTTTCGTCAACGAGAAAGGACCACACGCACGCAGGTGCCAGGCGGTACGTACTCGGAGCGACCGGCGGCTCCCGAAGACCCGTCGCACCGCCGATACGCAGCGACCCGCCGAACGCCCGCCGCGGGAGCGAGGCTCCCCTCAGGTGAGGCTGGGCCCGCCCCCGCGCGCGCCGCCCGCGCGCCCGCCGCGGAAAATCCCGGAAGCGGGCGGGAGAGAGGACGCCCGGTCCACCCGGAAGCTGCGCGACAGTTGCCTTCGCGGCGCTTGGGCGGCCCCTGCTGCCTGGGGCAGCCGCCGCGGCCCCGGCCACGCTCGGCCGCCGCGCAGGGCCTCTGGCAGCGCCCGCCGCCGGCGGCTCTTCTCTCAGCGCGGGGACGACGTGCCGCGGGGGGAGGAGGGCCGCTCGCCGAGGGCCGCCACGCCAGGAGCGCTCTCCCGCGCTTCCCTTCCCGCCGCCTGAAGGTAAGACCCCGCTCCGTGTAGGCCCACGCTTACAGCTGCTGTCCATTAGAGACGGAGCGTGACTTTCAGGGGGGTCTGACAGGAAGGGAGGGAAGGGAAGACCGCCCGCTCCTCCAGCCGAACTACGGGCAGCTTTAAAGCTCCAGGACCGCAGGTAGCACCATCTTTTATTACCGACCTTGGACGGATTGCCTTATTCTTCAACAGAAGGAAATTTTATTCCTTCTCCCTGCAGGCTAGTTGCCTCTTCCCCCCATGCCCTCCTGTGTCAGCACCTTTTTTCTCTCCTTTGAAGCACACATCCTCGGCTGTTTGCAAAAAAACAACTACAGAGCAGCTGTACCGCTACAGGTTCGGGGGGGGGGAAGACAGAAAGGTGAAGCACTGGTTGATGGTCTTCTTCACAGTTTCTGTCCTTTTATTGGAGAGACTGTGATACTGCCTTGCCCTTCTCTCCAATAGGATCTCTCCCTGCAGCAGGTCAGCACAGGAAGGGGAGACAGGTCCCTGCAAGAGGGAGAAAGCGCTTAATTCCTATCCTTCCCCCTCCCTCCCTGGCAGCATAAGGATTACAGCAGAAACCAAAAGCTTCCTTGCTAAACCTGCAACAGGTTAAGGAACATGCTACTTGAATAGCAGCATCTGACTTAACATTAATCAATTTAGGAAGGGCGTTAAGACAGTAAACTGAAAAAATACCGTGCTCCTTACTAGAGACAATTTTAACTTTTAAAGCTAATACAATGCAGGGAGTAGTGAAAATAACGAGTATTCTCTTTTGAGATGCCACCATTAACCTTTAGTAAATGCAATCATTCAAGAGTAAGGTAATGCTGACCAAAAAAACCCAAACCACACAACAAAAACACCACCACAACATGCACACCAGAAGGCAGAATTTCAGAACGCAGCCTAAGGCTCACCATTAATCAAGAGAAAATAACGAGTCACTTCATCATTTATATGCCTTTAGAGGCACCTTTTGAAAACTTGAGTATTCAGGTTGGAGTCAGCTTTTAATTGAGAGGAAAGCTAAAGCTGACTGAAATTTTTAAAGCGTCACATGGGAAGGTAGTATTTAACTTTTTAAAAATACTGTGAAGAGAGCACGGCTTTTTAAAATTTGCTTAACCATATAGGCCTTTATATAGACTTTTGTTGAAGTGTCTCACCCTCTCACAGAAATAAGTGTTACAGTTTGACCATTTTTAATTTTATTACCACATCATGTAGAGAGCAAAGACAAAGAGAGGAACATACATGTGTACTTAGAACATGGAAAACTCACTGCACAAATGGGAATGATTTCTTCCTTCCTGTGATCTTGCCAGTTACTTTTCCTCTCACCTCAAGTACTAGAACACCGTGATAAGAGCTTGCAAGCTACAAAACCAAGTCTTACAAGCTTGCAGCACTTCCTTTAAAAAACCCTGCAGTTCCATTACCAAAAAGGGGCTCAGCCTAGGTTCAGAACTACAACTGCTATTAAGAGAACTGAACTAGAGCACCTGAATTCCAAGTCTCCTGCTGACCACGGTAACTTTTGGAGCAGATCCTTTATGTATTTAGTATCATACAACATCTTTAGAACAAAGGAAAAACATTTACACAGTATGGGCATACACCCTAATGTTAATGCATGAATATTCATTTTTACATAGTTCAGTGAAAATCCATTCTATAAGCACAGAAGCAAACCCGTGGTTACTTCTGACCACATAAACACATCAGTTGCAGAGATAGCTTACAGTTACAGATCTTCTTGCAGAAACTTTTATAGTGGCACTTGTATAGTCAGTTGGTCCAGTGGCTTCGCAACACCTATACACACATAGGGACAGGTAAAAAGAGGCAAGAGCTTTACGGGCCGGTAGCTGAGCTTACTGCATAGCAAGGCTGATGTACAGTATGACATCTGCAGTAATAATACCAATACCAATAAATTAGATAAAAACAATTCAGATATATTTCCCATAGTATGAAAGCCAGCATTCACAAAATCAGAAAAAAACACTATTCTATTCAGATTGCATGGCAACAAACAAGAAGGTGTTTGCCACATTACAGAATCAACGCACTTTCAATGTCCAGTATTAGTAGTAGGTTGTAGCACACTGATGTATAATTGCCGTGCAAGGATAACACCCTCAGACATTTTCCTAGGAATTGGCTTGATTATCAGTCAGAGGGCAGAGACAGATCCACCATCAGAAGTCAGTGACTTTGTCATTTCTTCGTTTGGGAATAGCTGAAAGTGGTTGCTTTATTCCAACAGGTGGCAGACATTTCAGTTTAGTTAGCCATGCAGTTGTTTTGTGACTGGGATTAATCGCACAGATTTATGACATCCATGTTTTTGCAAAAGAGAGCAGGTAGTTTATTTCTGGTTTTAATACTTCCCTTCCATCAAAGGGGGCATACCAAGAAGTGTGGTCTGAAAGCAAAGTATCAAGATCTCTTAAAATGAAGCTCCAGGTCAGCTCTCCAAACATAGAATCACTAGAACAGAGCTCTACCTTGTATCCATTTAAGTACAGAATTCACAAGAATACTCTGAGAACACCGACGAGAGCAAGAACTACTTTATGGAATGATTTGTGAGACCAGCCTCACCAAACAAAAAGCCCGAGTTTCACAAGCCTAAACACCACCACCACCTTTTTTTTTTTTTGTATGACAAAAGGATAAACTTAAGCAAAAGAGGATATTCTACAGATTAACGAAAAAAAAAAAAAAGAAAAAAAAAAACGTTGAGCAAGTGACTATTCAGTGTTTCACACAAAACTCAACTCAATCATTTGTAAGCTTTGACCGGGCAATCAGTCAGAGACAGACTGTTAAAATAGGATTCCAAACTGAAAAACCACTGCACTTGCAATAAACCTGGTTTTAAACCAGCATTTCTAACTCCACTGGCCTCAAAGTGTTTTTACAGTAGTTTCAGTTGTCCGACATGAGTTACAAGCTGCTGTTCCACAGTTAGTGCCACTCTTCTCCTGTGAAACATACTTCAGGCTTTCAGACTACTCTTCTCTTGTTCCACAAAACTTTGGAGTGAAGAGCTGACAAGTCTATCCAGCATCTTTAGTTTTCCTCTAGACTGCGTTCCTAGGTGTGCCATTGTGAGTCACTGCTTTCATATTTGAGGTGCTTGATTGATGGTTGCAGATTCTGTGGGAGGCAACACCTACTTCAAAGACTTCATGAATGGCTTTGCGGAAGCAATGAAAATTGTAGTCTATCAGACCTGCCAAGAAGGATGGGGAGGGGAGAGGAAAAGCTGTGCTCAGCTTGGCACATTTATGTAATCAACAGAGCTTCTAAATCAATATAAAGTGTTTCATTTATTTTGCTACTTTTTTTAGTATGAATTTGGATTCAGAAGATTTAATAAAGTTTTCTTGATGCCGGTATTTAGATTGTCTCAGTTTTTAGAAAAAAAAAAGGTACTCAATTTGGAATGCAAGGTGTGTATTCGTAATTAAACAGCAGGTGAGGGGACAACACAAGACTCTATCCCCCAAAAACCATGCTTGTACAGCACAACCATCACTTGAATGTTATCTTGCACTTTACGTCATTGATATAGATCCTAACTGCGGTGAGAAAAACTATGAGATCAAATACAGCACAGTTATTAAAAGAACACATCTGCTTTTTCACTTTTTAAAATGCCAAGGTACGTACTGTTACCATTTAAGTCAAATACTTCGAAATTAGGGCCTATGCTGTCGTTTCTACCCCGTAACACATACAAGACCATTCATACCATCATCTCCTACAGGTCCAAGCAGCTATCTAGCTGGTTAGACCTGCAATGTATTAAAACGCTTTGTTCTAAGTTCCTACCACATGCTGTTCTAGCCTACCACTGTCGATTTCTTCAGTCATATGTTAAAAAAATAAAAATCACATAAGTTCAACATTTGATAGAGAATATGGCTATTCACAATATAGAAGCTGTTAAGCAGAACGCAATAAGCATTACTCCATTCTACTGATTCCACTATAGCAGATGGTAGTGACACAGGCCACAACTACGCAAGTCATTTCAGCAGGAAGACGGCAATTAAAGCAATGAGTCACCAGAATAAAAATAAGACCTGTTTATACCTGTCTCTAGGAAAGGAGAAAATTCCTCCCAGAAGAAATTAAACTTAGTTACACAAAAATATACTTGATAAAAAACATTAGATAAAAGATGTTCAATGGGGGGGGGGGGTGGTGGAA
>JANZLQ010000017.1:30001088-30018473 GCA_026212715.1 Elanus axillaris | reverse complement strand
ACCATGCGGGGCGGCGGCGGCTCGGTGAGTGCCTGGGGTCCTCGCCACCCGTGCTGCCGGCTGCTGCCCGGGGCTGCGCGGCCGGCTCCCAGCCCCACGGGGCCGAAAGCCGCCGCGAGATGGGCTCCGCCGGCGGGATGGCGGGAGCGGGCTGGAGCGGCCGCGGTGGGATTTGCGCTTCGCCCCGAGGGTCTCGCCGGGCTTGGGACTGGAAGCAGAGGGCGCGGTGCGGCCTCGGCTCGGCGAGCGGCCCCGGTCCGTTTGCCGCCGCTCGTCGGCTGGGCCCTGTCCCCGAGCGGACGGGCGGCGAGCGGGACGCGCTCCGGGCTGCCTGCCTGGAGGGCCACCGGTGACGGCGGAACCGCCCGCTTTCCGTTTGAGGGCCTGGTCGCCCCCAGGCGCCGAGCCCGGGGAGCGGCAGGCCCGGCTGCCCTCGGCTCTGAGGGCCGGGGCGGGAGCAGGAGCAGGAGCAGGGTACTGCCGGCCCCCGGCGCCGGTCCTGCCTTCTGTCCGGAAGGTCTTCATTGCAGAAGGCGGCAGTCCGTGAAGTTCGCAGGTAGAAATGGAAACGTGGGGCTGAAACAGGGGATTCCCTAAAGGGCGCTGAGCCGTCACGCCCGTCCCAGGGGGGCAGGGACAGTCGCGGCAGTGCAGGACACTTGGTGCTTCCACTAACACCTCTGTAGCTGCAGCACCGACTCGCTAGCAGTTACTACATCAGGCTCCTGAGCTCAGTGAGAGTTTCTATGCTGTGCTTGAACACCTTCTTCCCAGATGTATTGTTGTGGAGCAGCCTGTGTCCAGCAGCAGGCCGTGTGCCAAGTCACAGAAGCGTCCCACAGTCCTTAGGGAGGCAGAAATGGCCCGCTCCCAAATGAAGTTTCTCTGTCTCTTCAGGCCCTAGGTCACCGTTCTTTTTCTAACCTGTGCCAGGAAGTTGGCTTTTTTGTTTTCCATATGTCCAGCCCCTGGGCATTCCTGCACAGGTTAGGTCTCTGTTTTCTAAGTGGGAAGTACACTGTATAAATAAAAAAAAACATTCAAAACTTGAACACCAGTTTCTCTAGATGTTTCCTTCATAATTGCTGTTATCAGCTTCTCGGAAAGGAAGGCCAGACAGATCATCTGTACTTCCCTTTTTTGTTTTTGTTGCAAATCCTTAACTGTGACCTAAACTCTTCCCTACTAATCTTCACTTTTATGCAAAAATTTTTAGTTCTAAAAAAAAAAAAAAAAAAAAAAACCCAAAACATGTGGCATGTTTGTCAATCATCTGGGTTCTTCTAATGGTAGATTAGGCCAGCTAATTGCAGCAGACTATGCCTGCCTGTTTGTTCATTTTTATCGTTATAACTTCACAGGCCTAATTTTTTCTAGCTGCTCCTCAGTGAGGTTTCTCCACATTTCTTATGTAGGGGGTTTCCCAAACACTGCTGTTTGCACTACTAGATGCCTGTAAACCATATCAAAGTAATACAAACACAGACATTCAATTGATGTTTTTTCCAAAGAAGACAAGATATGACTGTGAAGTAATCAATCAAGCAGTTGTGAATTTCTCTCTTGCTGGTTCCTTAACCTTTCCATGAGAGGAGACTGTGGTCACAGTTTAAGAATTCATCTAGTTGATGTCAGTGCCCGCTATTGAATTTCTTACCTGGTGGTTAGGGTGTCTCTCACTGATTGTGGTCCTGAGAAGAGTGAACTACTGCTTGGTTCTGTGCATAAATTAGAAGGCAAAAGCATAAAAGACAGACTGAGTTAATTTCCTTCCAGTGCATTTTTTTCTTTTTTTTTTTTTTTTGTGGTGAATTTAATTTGCCTTGAAGCTGCCTGTCCCCTTGTTTTGATACAGCACCTGAAGTTTCTCAGCATCTCCTGACAAGTCATCACATTTTTATGACTTCTTCAAATTCTGTCATATCCCTGTTTTCCCCAGTTCCTGTACGTGGCAAAATACTATCTCTGTTGCTAGGTTACAGTTTTGGTATCATATACTTCTACTGGGCAATGATCTTTGTTTTCTAGTCTGTATAACCAAGATTTTTGTCCTGGGTTTCCCAATGAAGAATGACATTGAGTCAGTATTTGGAAGAAGGTGATAAATGATTGTCCACACGCCAGGAGCAACATACAGCAAACGAGTTGTTTATACTGCCTTGGTGTCATGGCTTAACCCCAGCCAGCAACTAAGCACCACGCAGCCGCTCACTCACTCCCACCACCCACCCAGTGGGATGGGGGAGAAAATTGGGAAAAGAAGTAAAACTTGTGAGTTGAGATAAGAATGGTTTAATAGAATATGAAAAGAAGAAACTAGTAATTATAATGATAACACTAATAAAGTGACAGCAGTGATGATAAAAGGATTGGAATACAGGAATGATGCACAGTACAATTGCTCACCACCTGCTGATCAACGCCCAGTCAGTCCCCAAGCGGCGATCCCCCCGCTCCCCAAAGACAGGACACTTGGGAATGTCAATGGTATCTGTTAAATTATGTGTCTTAATAGGAGCATAAGAAGCAATAAGTGAAAAAAAAATCTTTGTTAAATAAGAAGGATTCTGTGATGTGGATGAATTAACATCTGGGCAGGTGATGAGTATGGGCAGGAGTATGACAAAATAATTGAGAGCAAAAATGAAAAGAGGGCATAAAAGAGACTAGAGGCAACATTCCTGGCATAGTCAATGCAAAAAATATTTCACTAAGGAAAAAATAAGTGCTCTATAAAAACTAGTAAGTTGGGGTCTAAAATATTTGTCATCATGTGATAAAGTCCAGGCAGAAAGCAGGTACCACTGAATGAATTGGAGACAAAGTACACTCCATCATGCCCCAGTGCAAGGGGAATGATTGGCTTTCATACGGGTAGAGTAGAGGTGCTTATCCCTATTTTGATTCCAGTTGTAATTCAGCTGGAGTTGAAAATGTTAAACACTTCCTTGTTGCAGAAAACAGTGGTTTCCTTTTCAAAGGATGGTATGCACATCCTCAAAGTGCGGGTGATTGTGTTTAACTGAAAAGTGAAACATGCAAAAAGAAGAAAAATTATGCTGCTAATGTGAATTGTTCTACTTTGTTAGGACACCAGGCCTGGACATCACAGACAACAGAAGGTCAAGAGGTCTCTGGGAAACAAAAAGTATGTGAATGTTTCTTGCCTAGTTTGACTGAGAAAAAAGCTGAAAGATTCCTATTGGAAAACTGTATCTGGTCTTTACATAACATTCTGATTTTTAAAAGCTGCAACTGACTTTGCTTATTGGTTTGTAGGAAAAGTGCTTTTTTGACACTTCAAGGGGTCTTAGCTTTCATTTATTGCTTTTAAAAAATTTTTAACACTGGGAACATAAATATTTTATGTTCAAGACCAAATGGTGTTCCAAAATCTGCGTATTTCGAGTGTGATTGTAACTGAAAGGCTTCAATTTGAGAAGTCCTCTCCCCATTCTTCTGCAGTACCTCCTTAAACATAGTATATACAGATCTGACCTGGTACCATCAGTGTCTCATACTTAATTAATTTCTGGATTGATGTGTTAAAACATGTGAACTCCACAGCTCAGGGTGTGGGAGAGTATTGCTGGGTTGGTCATCACAGTCATCATTCAAACAATCTTGTGAACTGTGGTATCAGTTGGATGTGTTGAAAAGTGTTTGTTTTCAGTTCTTTCCTCTTACATTAATGGTATTTGCCCAGAGAATACTCTTATGTTTCTTTGACACCTAATCATTTCGCTGTCATGACAGTAGTGTAAATGTCCAGGCATTTCAGAGCTGTGAGAAATATTTGAGAATAGTGATGCAAAGTTCCCTCTGATCTCTAGGAAGAAAAATCAGTGCTGCTGGCTAGTCTAAATTAGCCTTAACGTAGTGTGATTTGCAGGTTATACTATAAGGCTGTCTTCGTTGCTGAAAGCTTTGCTGGTTAAAATTCTTACTAACGTTAGGTCTTTTAATTGTGTAGTGTCAGCCCTGACTTTGGGAATACATACTGAAGGAGATCTTGCCCTTTGTGGGATGGAAAATGTCTCTTTTGTAATGATGGGCTGCAGAAGAATTTTTATATGCCACATTGGTTGCTTAAGGATAAATGTGTATTTTTAAACTGAGATTAACTTGTGCCTGCTTCTTAAGATGAAGGTTTGAGGTAGGATGAATATTTTTTTCTGTTCCTCACGAGTAGCTTTCTAATGTCATTCTCTAAAAGATATGCTGAAAAATAACATTTAGGATGTTTTATCTTGCTGGCACTTTTCAGTTCACAAAACTCAGGAGATTCAATGAACTGTAAGATGAATTTTTAGAGTACTTAGGAAGACGAAAGAGATGTTGTCTGTCAAGTTATTGTGGTTGTATGTGTGCTTACGTATACATAGGATTTCAAGTTGGTGTTTTCCAGGTCTAAGCAATTTGAGGTGGAAACTACTGTCCTAGGACTGAACAGTAATTATGATGAGACAGTCAGCAACATTTCTTCTGCCTCACCGAAGGGTCGAGTGAATGGAAGTGCAGAGTCCAGAAGCAAGCGGACCATTCGCAGGCCTGCTTACTGGTTGGAAATGAGAGGAATAAAAAACAGCATTAACAAATCTTCAGAAAAAAAAGGTACTCGTCACTCTTAGCTCAATGCAAAACTGCTTTTCTCTCTGGTTCTTTTATGAGAAATTAGATGACTTCTGAAAGACATGCTGCAGTTCAGCCACAAATTACAAGGCTGGTAATGCCGCTCATGTATTAGGAGAAATAAAATTCCTCCACTACAGAAACGTAGATCAAATTCTTTGATGTTATGCAGTTCCTTTTGAGTGACTTGTCTATTAAAATTAATGATTCTGTGACTGAACTCAGTTTTATCTGTAGAAGAGATATGTATAAGGGTTCTGCCAATCAACAAACAACACTAAAGGTGTAGAAAAAGGGGACCATTCAGCAGTATTCTGGATTAGACACAGCTTTTGTGCTCGATAGATTATTATTTTTTTAAGGATGTTTTTATTTCTTTTATTTTCTCACTTCTGTCACTTTGATTTTCTGATTTGGCGTGGTTTGGGTCTTAGGTTGTTGTAGGAGCATTTGGATTTCCCGGCCTAGGAGCTGTTTTCCAAACTTCTCATGTGGCAGAGAGCCAAAACTTCACTCTTCTTTAGTGCGCTTTCTTCTTATCTCTAGGTCAGAATCTGTATTCCATCCTGTTACGGGGAAAGCGGAATCTGGTAGCTTGATAGAAGTGAGGTTGCTGCGGCTCCACACCCCCAGGTCCAACCAGTAACGAGACTAAATGTATATTCCTCTAGGTGTAAACACACATATACAACACATATGCACAGCCAGCCACACAGATCAACACGAAGAGGCGCCTCAGCACTCACACAAATGGCATGAATGGCCTCCATCCTGTTTCCCTCTCTGGCTGATTAGGATGAAGTTGTGTTAGTGAGAAAAGACACATACATTAAAAGTATATATAAAAGAAGTACATACATATGTATGTGTACATTTGTGTGTACGCATCCATGTGCAATGTGGATCTCTCCTGTAGCTGGACTTAAACACTCAGTCTACTCAGTATCTGGCCATTGGATCTCAGTATCTGTGCTAGCCCCTGAGGCCCACAGAGCCATGCCAGTTGCTCTTGTAGACCTCCTTACAGACAGGCTTACACTCGCAGACACTACTCTCCCCTGGTGCCTCTGATTTGGTGTCAGGCATGACCAGACCTGTATACTGACCAACCACCTGTTCACAAGTAAGTGGCCCTTTTTATCCTCTTAACACCTCTATTTTCCCACACTTGACACTCTCCAAATCAGCTAAATCTCTCCCTTTCCCTTCCTTTGATACCACTCCTAAACATCTCAGTCTTGTGTAATCCTGAATTGTTCTTCACTCTCATCCTATGTGTCACGTAATGTCACACTCGTAATGTCACACTCGCCCTTCTCACCACACCCCTCCTTCCCCCTTCTAAAGGGCTCTCCAGAGAGTGGCTCTCATTGACTCATCCCGGTGAGTCTCCTGGGACAGACCTGGGAGGAAGTGTCTGTTTCTTTGAGTCCATAATTTGTGTTCCCCTACCTGCCACTCTGCTTCTGTACTTCTCTCTGTTGATGGAGATAGATAGCCTTTTGATAGGCCTGGAAATAGTGAAGGAAGACAGGATATTGTTTGAGTTTCCCCAACGGCTGTTGTTTCTCTATGCTTCTTTTTGTGTGTGTGCAGATGAGCTTTTTATGACGTAACCTAGCGCCTTCTGGCTCTCTTCCTGAGGAGTATTATTTTCCCAGACCACGCTGTGGCACTGTTTCTTCCATATCTTCTGTGTCAGAGGATTGCAGGCTGTGGAGTGCCTGAAAGTTACTGAGTCAAAAGGCTGTGTCTAGCCTGCTGGTGTCCAGGTGGCTCACAAAAACTACTTTTTTTTTTTTTTGAAGTATTGAATACGAGGGTAAGCCGAGGCAGCAGCAGACTCAAAGCTGTTATCCAGACTGAATAATGAGACTGAACCATTTCTGTTCTTACTCATTAGCTGGAGAAGTACTATTGAAAGGCAAGAGGAAATCTGAGCAGGGAGAAGGTGAAAATCTTAAAGACTCTCCCAAGAAGAAGCAGAAGATTTCAGGTAATACAAATAACTTGTAATTCCTAGTTACAAGCTTCCAGGTGCTTCAGACTTCTCCTCTGCCCAAATGCTATCCTCTGCTGTCTTGCAACTCCATCTCTGATTCTGGATATTTTGTTATAAGAGACTCTTGACTAGTTTCTCTTTTACAGTGGGAGAGGATTGCTCTAATTTCAGTCTGTCTTAAAAGTCCAATGAAGTGAGGGAGGAAAGGAAGTAGGGGAAGTATAGGCTAGTCTGCTTCATTTCAGCTTCCAAAAGATTCTGGACTAAATAATCAGCCAAATTAGTTGTAAACATCTGGCGATTGATGAGTAGACGGTAACAGCAATATGGGTTTGTTAAGGAGAAATCAAACCCAACCACCTTAATTTTACCACAGAGATGGAGCGGGGAAATGCTTGACATCATAGATCTTTCATGCCTTCAAAGGGTTGTTAATCAGTGGTTAGGTGCAAAAGGAAGTGTACAAGTGGTGAAGGTAGGAGTAGGTGACGCAGGAGAAGTATACATTTGCTGTCCAGTCTTGCAAGGGTGAGGTTAGGAAAGCTAAGGCCAACCTGGAGTTGAATCTGGGAAGGGGTGTGAAAGGCAGCAAGTAAGGATTCTACAAGTACATCTACAGCAAAGGGAAGACTAGGGAAAGCGTGAGTGCACTGCTGGACAGGGCAAGGGAACCGGTGACAAATGACATGAAAAGTCTGAGTTACTCAATGCTTTCTGTGCTTCAGTTCTTTATCAGTTAAAGGAATCCTTCAGGAATCCCAGGTGCCCGAGACCAGAGGGAAAGTCTGGATCAAGGAAGCCTTACACTCAGTGAAGGAGGATGAGGTTAGAGCACTTAAACAAACTGGACACACCTAATTAGTTACCAGCAGTCCTAGCTAACCGGGGAGGTCCCAGTTAACTGGAGATTAGAAAATGTGACACCCATCTACAAGAAGGGCCAGAAGGAGGATCCAGGGAGCTACAGACCTGTCAGTCTGACTTCAGTGCCAGGGAAGGTTATGGAGCAGATCATCTTGAGTGCCGTCATGTGGTACGTACAGGGCAACCAGGTGATCAGGGCCAGTCAGCATGGGTTTATGAAAGGCAGGTCCTGCTTGACTAACCTGATCTCCTGTGACAAGGTGACCCACTTAGAGGATGAGAGAAAGGCTGTGGATGTTGTCCGCCTAGACTTTATTTTAGTAAAGCCTTTGACACAGTTTCCCACAGCATTTTCCTGGAGAAACTGGCTGCTCGTGGCTTGGATGGGTCTACTCTTTGCTGGGTAAAAAACTGGCTGGATGGCCAGGCCCAAAGACTTGCGGTGAATGCAATTAAATCCAGTTGGCAGCCAGTCACAAGTGGTGTTCCCCAGGGCTCAGTATTGGGGCCAGTTCTATTTAATATCCTTATCAATGATCTGGATGAGGGGATCGATTGCACCCTCAGTAAGTTTGCAGAGAACACCAAGTTGGCTGGGAGTGTTGATCTGCTTGAGAGTAGGAAGGCTGTACAGAGGGATCTGGACAGGTTGGATTGGTGGGTTGTATGAGATTCAACAAAGCTAAGTGCCCGGTCCTGCACTTGGGTCACAGCAACCCCACGCAATGCTACAGGCTTGGGGGAGAGTGGCTGGAAAGCTGCCTGGAGGAAAAGGACCTGGGGGTTTTGGTAAACAGTTGGTTGACTATGAGCCAGCAGTGTGCCCAGGTGGCCAAGAAGGCCAGTAGCATCCTGGCTTGTATCAGAAACAGTGTGGCCAGCAGGACTAGGGAAGTGATTGTCCCCCTGTACCCGGCACTGATGAGGCCACACCTCAAAGACTGTGGTCAGTTATGGGCCCTTCACTACAAGAAAGACGCTGAGGTGCTGGCGCGTGTCCAAAGAAGGGCAACGAAGCTGGTGGAAGGTCTAGAGCACAAGTCTTATGAGGAGTGGCTGAGGGTGAACTGGGGTTGTTTAGCCTGGAGAAGAGGAGACTGAGGGGAGACCTTGCTGCTCCCTACAGCTACCTGAAAGGAGGTTGTAGTGAGGTGGGTGTCAGTCTCATTGCCCAAATAACAAGTGATAGGACAAGAGGAAACGGCTCAAGTTGCAGCAGGGAAGGTTTGGACTGGGTATTAGGAAAAATTTCTTCACCACAAGTGTTGTCAAGCATTGGAACAGGCTGCTCAGGGAAGCAGTTGAGTCACCATCCCTTGAGGTATTTAAAAGATGTGTAAATGTGGCACTTAGGGACATGGTTTAGTGGTATACTTGGCACTGTTAGGTTTACGGTTGGACTCAATCATCTTAAAAGGTCTTTTCCAACCTAAATTATTCTAATGACTCTAAGTCCCATGGGGCCTGATGGGTTGCACTGAGTGCTGAGAGAGCTGGCTGATGTCATTGTGAGGCCACTCTTGATTATATTTGAAAGGTCACAGTGACTGAGAGAGGTTCCTGAAGACTGGAAGAGAGCAAATATCACTCCTATCTTTGAGGACAGAAGGAGGGAAGATCTGAGGAACTACAGGCTCGTCAGCCTCACCTCAGTCCCTGGGAAGGTGGTAGAGAGAATCCTCCTGGAAAGCATTTCCAAACACAAGAAGGACAAGATGGTGATTTGGAGTAGTCAGGATGGATTTATGAAGGGCAAATCATGCTTAATCAACCTGATAGCCTTCTACAATGAGGTCACTAGTTTGGTGAACGAGGGGAGAGCAGTGTATGTTGTTCACCTCAACTTTAGTAAGGTTTTTGGTGCTGTTTTGCACAACATCCTCATAGAGAAGCTGACAAAGTACAGGTTAGATAAATGAACAGTGCAGTGGATTGAAAACCAGCAGAACATCCGGGCCAAGAGGGTTGTGTCAGCAGCAGAAAGTCTAGTTGGAAGCACATCACTATTGGTGTACCCCAGGGGTAGATACTGGGGCCAGCACTGTTTAACATTTTCATTAATGACCTGGACAATGGGAGAGTGTGCACCCTCAGCAAGTACACAGGTGATACAAAACTAGGAGTGGTGGTACACTAGATGGGTGTGCTGCTGTTCACAGGGATGCAGACAGGCTGGAGAATTAAGCAAAGAGGAATCTTTTGAAGCTCATCAAGGACAAATGCGAAGTCCGGCAGCTGGGCAGGAATAACCCCATGTACCAGCATATGCTGGGGGCTAACTTTCTGGAAACCAGCTCTGCAGACAGGGACCTTGGGGTCCTGGCGGACAGCAAGCTGACCATGAGCCAACAACACGCTCTTGTGGCGAAGGCAGCCAAAGCATTCTGGGCTACATTAGGAAGGGCATTGCCCAGCAGGTCAAGGGACGTGATCCTTCCTTTCTGCTCAGCACTGGTGAGGCCCTATCTGGAGTACCATGTCCAGTTCTGGGCTCCCAAATACAAGAGAGACGTGGACATACTGGAGAGAGTCTAGTGCAAGGTTGCAAAGATGATTGAGGGAATGGAATCTCCATCCTATGAGGACAGGCTGAGAGCTGCGACTTCAGTCTGGAGAAGAGAAGGCCCAAGAGGGAATCTTATTACTGTGTATAAATACTTGATGGGAGGGAATGAAGAAAAGGGAGCCAGACTCTTCTCTATAGTGCTTACTGACAGGACAAGAGGCAGTGGGCACAGGTTAAAATACACAAAATTCTATTGAAAGACAATAATATGTTTTTTTTACTGTGAGGATGGTCAAACCCTGGCACAGGTTGCACAAAGAGGTTGTGGAGTCTCCATCAGCAGACGTACTCAAAACTTCACTGGACACGTTCTTCGGCAACCTACTCTAGCTGACCCTGCTTGAACATGGGTTGGACTATGTGATCTCAGGATGTCCTTTCCAACCTTAATGTTTCTGTGATTTCTGTGAAATAGGAAAAAAGCATAGAATAACGGTTCACAATCTGTTCTAGGTTCAATTCCAACTATTGTTTTTGTCACCAAGGACTTGGAAGTATGTAGACAGCACAAAGCTGAAAGAGATGGCAAGTGTGTTGGAGAAAAGGCTAAAACTGAAAGTGGTTTTGATGTTAGAGAAACAGTTTAAAAAAATAGGATGGAATATAGTGTGTAAAATTAAAGGTGCTGTAGTTAGGAAGAAATATTAGCACAGCTGAAAGACAAAGAACAACCTCCTAGGTGTCAGTTCTTCCAAAGAGGATTTGAGATTTATAAGAGATCAAAAGCTCAATAGGGACCAACAGTGTCATACTTGTTTTTAAAAAGGCAGATGTTATACTGAGGTCTTTGAGCAGGAATGTAGACTTTCAGACATGTGAAGTAATTCTGCTCTAATGCAGGGTCACACTTGGAGTACTGTTTGCAGCCGTGGGCACTGCAGTTCAGGAAATGTGTGGACCAACTGAAGAGAACAGGCAGAAGAAAGAAAAAAAACATAAACCATGAGAAAATACTGAAACAATAGGAGTTGTTTAGTCTAAAGAAAACAGGAATGAGTAGAGGAATGGGACTGTCCATTTGGTTGTCAAGAAGTCGTTAGATTGGCTCAGCCATACTGTGTGAAGAGTTCCCATCCCCTGAGCTTTGTGCATGAACAGCCATACAGATTACAAATATCTGGATGGGAGTAATGCCTGCAGCTGTAAATAGCTATGGATTTTGAAAGGTAGTAGGGAACATAATCTTGAAATTCCTTTAAAAAAAAAAAAAAGCATTGAACATTTCTGAATGAGTAGCTTTGAGACAGCAGACTAAAAGCAGCCTCTTAGCAAAAAAAATCTCTGCTTTTTTGTAACAAGGCTCAGAGAATTAAGTCTCCTGGTCTTTCTTGTCTGTGTTATAACAGGAAAAAAACAGCAAGCTGGAACACAACAAAACTCCAAAGTGAAAGGCCACTGTGTTCAGAAAGAACCGGAAGCCTATGGCACAGGTAAGAAGAAGCAGCAGTTGCTCAGAATTATTTATGAAGCAGCTAAAAGATAAATGTGATTCTAGGATTTGCATCTGAGCAACAGCTATGTTTCTAGTGTTTCCATTTTGTTGTTCACTTTACTGTTGACAAGGAAGAACCGGCTCCTGTACTTTTGGCACTGTCAGTACTGCAGAACAAGATTGGAGGGGCTGCGTACCGCCTATTAGCATAGTTCCATGTGGCTTTACCACTGCATAATAAAACAGTGAAGAGGGAATCACTTTTTGAACTGAGCAAAAGCCTGTTAAAATAGTTTCGCTATAAAACTCATTAAAATATTTATACTTTTTACTCAGCAGAATATGTTTGCAGGAAAAATTTTGTAGCTGTTGCTGCTGAATCACCTCTTCTGGTAACCTAGTAGCCGGAGATCCAAGCAGTCCACAGTAGAAAAATTACATTAGCCTTGACTCAGCAAGTGGAATGACTTAGTGTGCGTAGCTCACAATGCTCATTAAATACCCTCGTTTTCTGCCAAGTGCTGTTTGATTCACAGACTTTTCCCCCAGCCACCTGGGGAGGGACAATCCCTGCCTGTTATTACTGGGCAAGGAGGAAAGCCTTTAGATCTTTTTATGATAAGAATTCAAGCAGATGGCTGCTAAGCCACTTTCATCCTAGAACCCATTTCAGTAATTTATAATCCTTGTGGATTATGCCAAGCTTTTGCTTCGCATTTCAAAAAGAGGCCAAGAACTGGAAACTGTGCCACACAAGGTACTTTTCCCTGGCTGTTGAGTAACTTGGCCTGGTGGTACAGCTCTGTTCACTTTCAGTACCAGAACTGCTGGCTGACATAAGTGGAGTTCTAGAGATTTGGTTAGTAGAACTGAACTGTGGACTTTGTCTGAAACTGTTCAGTCACATCTGTGACTACTGTGAAAACCCTTTTGCCAAAAGAAAAGTTTACTCTGCGTGCTGAAGTAATTATGTAATAAAAATGAATGACGGAAAAACCTTTGCTGAACAAGTGGAAGAACGATCCTTGCAAGGGGATGGTAGGATTAAAGAGTTCTTATAAAATGATCTCCCAAAAGGAGTGACATTTGCCTTGTCACATGACACATTTAAAGCTGCAAATGAGCTAAATCTATTGAAGTGTAGCTGGACATGAGGTTGGTAGAATGTGACCTGTTTCCTTCTAGGATTCATTGTGCACATCAAAGGAAAAAAAAAAGATACTGTGTTTGCAGTTCTATCCCAAACCTTTTGTTTTGACAGGTAGTATGGAAGAGCGATGGTCTTTGGAAATTCAGGACAAAGGCCGAGTTACCTGTCCAACATGCCGGGCTGTGGTAAGAAAGACTGTCGAAGGACTGAAGAAACATATGGTAAATTGCAGGCAGGTAAGAACACAAGAGGTGAACAACGTTTTCTTTACTCCTCTTCAGCTTACTGATAGAAAGGCCTGCACACTGTTTTGTGTTGCATTTAAAACTAGTTTCATCTCATCATCGTGTCTCTAATCAACAGTCCTTCATACATCTGTAAGAGGCTGTGCTTGGTGCTTCTTGCTTAGCCTTTTGCTGGAGGTTTGGGGTAGTGAACAAAGGTGTAGCTATTTCATTGTTCCCCTAAATTTTAGGCTCTGTAAACTCTCTTCTGTTCTTAATGGGCAGTTACCAGGTCCAAACAAAACGTTCTGCTCTCCTGCTCCTTTCCCCCAAAGAGTTTCCCACTGCTTTGCTTAATTTACAGTTACATGCACCATGTCCTTGTTTATTTCTAGGAAATGTTCACATGTCATCACTGTGGGAAGCAGCTGAAGTCTTTAGGAGGGATGAAGTACCATGTTATGGCAGACCATAACAATCAGGTAACACAACTGCTGTGCATCTAAAAATCCTACAGGCAAGACAGTCTTTTGTTCCTTCCCTGGTGCACACAGAAAAATGTTTTTTCAAATGTTATAGCTGTTCAAATCTTGTCTACCTATTATTTTTCCTGTGAGATTTGACATCTGAAAAAACAGTACAATATTACCAGAGGTGGTAGGCATGCTACATCTTAGAAAGAGGAAATTAGTATCTGTTTAGGCTGGTTATATGTCACACATAAAAGGCATTCTTGGAAAAAAACCCACAATTGCTCATTAGGCTGCAATTTTCAGTCCTTTGCTAGAAAGTAGGAGTTTTTCTACATCCAGAGCAGACTAGATTTCAGTTCTTTGCAAGTTCAAAGGTAAAAAAGTAGAAGCAGCAGTTTAGTTCTTGTGTCTATTTACTGTTAAGATGCTACTGCTACAGTCTGCTTTTCCTCTTTGCTGTTACTTTAAAGAAGGCAATGTCTCTTGTTGTAGTTGTGAAGAATTAGAACTTTTGAAAAGGTCATTTGGAAGTTTGAGTAAGGTTTAGATAATTAGTTACTGTTATTTTTTACATAGTTCCCAGTACTGTGGGTTCTGAACCTACAGCTGTTCTAGTAAATGAAATAGGCCAGGGATTCATATTCTGGCCCTGAGGAATAGGTCTGTCACTCAGTTCTAACTTCTATACAGTCTAGGTGTAATTATAAGGTAGTGTAGGAAATAATATACAATAACCATTAGAGAGAGAGTAGAGAAGAACTTGAGCTGTAGTTCAGCATAAATGAATAACTGTTACAGGCAGTAAGTCTGCTTAGCTTTAGTTAGGCTAAGTGGAAATGGTGGGACCACTAAATGTTAAAGATGCATGACAGAGAGAGATGATCAAGTACTTTCCACAGGCAGAATGGGAGAAAAGTAGTTATGGAAATACACGCCCTTATCCTTCCCAGCAGCTATAGTTTGGGACCATTTCTGATCAAGGTTTTGTTCATACATAGCTATCTAAATGTTAAAACTCTTATCTGCAAAGTGGTTTTCAGGCAGTTTATTCCTTTTAAACATAATTCGGTTGTTCTGGGATATAGACAGTGATCATTGTATCAGATAGACTTCTATAAAATCATAAGTGGCAGAGACTGAATTATTTTAGAAGCTTTCCTTCAGTAGTGTGTTGAGTAATGAATTCCCTATGAGAAGACCTGTAAATGCTGAGCATCCTGTGTTTTTCTTTCATCTTTCTGCTGTGCTTTAGCCAGTTGTGAAGGAGGGAGGAGAATTGGATGAGCAGCTTGAGCGAGACCGCCTTCGGAAGGTTTTGAAGCGTATGGGAAAACTAAAGTGTACGAGGGAGGTAAGCTTCATTGTGCTATGTATCCTGAATTGTACAGCAGCGGATGCATGAATGTAAAATACTATGAGAATTCTGCTGGGTGTGCTTTGGTGCTGGCCAGAGTTGCATTTATTTCAAGATCCTAGCTATGCTTTTAGGACAGAGTATGATTGAATCATAGAATGCTTTGAGTTGGAAGGGACCTTTAAAGGTCATCTAGTCCAACCCCCTCTGCAATGAGCAGGGACATCTTCAACTAGATCAGGTTGCTCGGAGCCCTGTCCAACCTGACCTTGAATGGTTCCAGGGATGAGGCATCCACAACCTCTCTGGGAAACCTGTTTGTGTGTTTCACCCTGATCTAAAAAAATTTCTTCCTTCATCTAGTCTGAATCTACCCTCTTCTTAGTTTAAATGCATTACCCCTTGTCCTATTGCTACAGGCCCTATTTAAAAGTCTGTCCCCATCTTTCTTGTAAGTCCCCTTTAAGTATTGAAAGGCTGCTATAAGGTCTTCCTGGAGCCTTCTCTTCTCCAGGCTTAACAACGCCAACACTCTCAGCCTTTCCTCATAGGAGAGGGCATTCCGGCCCTCGGATCATTTTTGTGTCCCTCCTCTGGACCCGCTCCGACACGTCCATGTCTTCCCTGTGCTGAGGACTGTAGAGCGGGATGCAGGACTGTAAGTGGGGTCTGACCAGTGCAGAGTAGAGGGGCAGAATCCCCTCCCTCGAGCTGCTGGCCACGCTGCTTTGGATGCAGACCAGGATATAGTTGGCTTTCTGGGCTGCAAGTGCACATTGACAGCTCATATCCAGCTTTTCATCCACCAGCACCTGCAGGTCCTTTTCTGCAGGGCTGCTCTCGATCCCTTCATCCCCTAGCCTGTGTTGATACTGGGGGATGCCCTGACCTAGGCGCAGGACCTTGCACTTGGCCTTATTGAACCTCATGAGGTTCACATGGGCCCAATTCTTGAGCTTGTCCAGGTCTTTCTGAATGGCATCCCATCCCTCAGGTATGTCAGCTGTACCACTCACCTTGGTGTCATCTGCAAATTTGCTGAGGGTGCACTCTGGTAGGGAAGAAGCTGCTGCCCAAGCATTCATAGACCTATCAAGGAGTCACACACACACACACCTGCACACCATGCGAGACTTTAACTGTTAGGACCAGAGTCCCTTCGCAGCGGGTGACTCCGGTGAGCCAGTGGATGCCCCTTTTGACTCCTCACACACACACATTCACCTTCAGGTGCTTATTGTTCCCTCATGCTCAACCCTAGGTTCCCCAAAGCAGAATCTCTAATCAAGGCCTTCAAAGTAAAAGCGTAATTTATTCTACCTATGGTGTACAGATTCTTATAGCTCCAGGTGGGTACCTCCGGAGAGGGACCCCTAATATTCACATCCCTGGGCAATTATACCCTTACAATATAAGTTCCCGCCCCTCACACTATAATTTGGTCCAATAGTAATATTTGGGTCTGGGGTCTTCTCTCTCATTGGGTCCTTTTTCTCACCTCTAGGCGGGTTCTTTTTCCTTCCCATTTTTCAGGCTAGCTGTTACTATGTCTCCTTTTCCTGGCTCAAACTGGTTCTTACTCCTCCAGTCAGAGAACAGGTCAATGTGAAGTAAAAACATTAAGCAAACTGTGAGTTCTGCTTTATCACGAATAACTACTTTTAAGCAGCTAAACAAAGTCTTTAAAGCCCTCCAAAGCATATTAACAGCTTCTATAATTTATATACATTTCTGTGCCTTTATAGCCTCACAATCTTACCCCATTATTGCCACATGCTGTTTACGTCTCGTTCAGGTGTGGTCCACGTGCTCATGTAGCTCAGCTTTGCCACCTTCCACAACAACTTGATCCCACTGTCTGTGTCGTTGATGACGATACTAAACAGCAGTGATCCCAATACGGACCCCTGAGGGACAGCATTTGTCACTGAACTCCATCCAGACATTGAGCTGTTGTCCACTACTCTCTGGATGTGACCATCCAGCCAGTTTCTTATCCACCGAATAGTCCATCCATCAAATCCATATCTCTCATATTTAGAGAGAAGGATGTTTTGGGGGACCATGTGAAAGGACTTACAGAGGTCCAGATAGATTACATCCATAGCTCTTCCCTTTTCCACTGATATAGTCACTCCGTCATAGAAGGCCACTAGGTTGGTCAGGCAGTCCTGCCCTTGGTGAGACATACTGGCTGTCTCAAATCACCTCCCTGTCCTCCATGTGCCTTAGCATAGCTTCTGGGAGGATCTGTTCCATGATCATCCCAGGCACAGAGGTGAGGCTGACAGGTCGGTAGCTCCCAGGGTCCTCCTTTCTACCCTTTTTAAAAATGGGTGCAATGTTTCCCTTTATCCAGCCACCGGGGACTTCACCTGACTGCCATGATTTTTCAGATATCATGGAGAGTGCCTCGGCAACTACATCAGCCGATTCCCTCAGGACTCTTGGGATGCATCTCGTCAGGTCCCATAGATTTAGGTATGTTCAGATTCCTCAAGTGGTCACAAACCTGATCTTCTCTTGCAGTGGGAGCGACTTTTCTCCCCACAGTCCTTGCCTTGAGGTCCATCCACTCAAGAGGTGCGGGAAGAGAGGTTGCCAGTGAAGACTGAGGCAAAAAAAGTTGTTGAGTACCTCAGCCTTCTCCTTGTCTGTTGTTACCAGTTTGACAGTCATGTTCATTGG
>JANZLQ010000017.1:29958813-29981873 GCA_026212715.1 Elanus axillaris | reverse complement strand
GGCTCGGCCCCGCTCCGTCCGGCGGCGCAGGGAGCCGGGCCAGCGCCAGGGCTGCCGCCCGGGCCGGCGGCCGCAGTCCGGGGCGCCCCTGCGCCGGCCCGCCGCCATGGCCCGCTTCTCGGCGTTCCTCAGCCCCGTCCTGGTGCTCTTCGGCTGCCACCTCTGCCTCGTGCGAGCCAGTAAGTGCGGCCGGGCCCGCGGGACGGGGACGGGACGGGACGGGACGGGACGGGACCGGGCGCCGCGCGCCGCCCCACTGGCTGCCGCGGGGCCCGGCGGGCCGCCCCGCTCCCCGGCGGCGAGGGACCGTGCCGGGCGCCGTCCCGGACCGTCTGCCGCCCTTCGCCGGAGCCCGGCACGGGACGCCGAGCGCCGGACCCTCCCGCCGGCTTCTTCCCCGGAGTGGCCTCGGCCGCGGTCCCGCGGGGCCTAGGCCTGCCCTCTCCGGACCCCTGGCAACCCCCCGGGGCCGCGCCGTGGCCTGCCCGCCAGCCGTGCCTTCGTGGGACGGGGCGCGATCGTGCGGCCGTGCCGCCCTCCGTGGGCAACGGGCTCCCCCGGGGGCACCCGGAGTCGCCGCCTGCGCCTTTGGCTCCCGAAGCCTCCGGCTTCTGGGCGAGGCAGTGGGGAAACGCGGGCTCTCCTTGTGCCCCCGCGGAGCAGGGCCTCCCCGTTTCCCATCCTTGGCCCGCAGCGGTGAGCGGCGAGTTCCCAGGGCCCCGGGCAGGGATGCTCCAGGGTGTAGGCTGGGCTGGGAGCTGGTCCCTGCCGGCCTTTCCTTCTCTGGGCTGGGGTTTGCTAAGACACGGAGGTCTGTCACCACCCCCAGACGGAGCAGGAGGTCTGTCCTTTCTTCCCTTGACTCTTTCCAACGACCCTGTGTCAGTGGCAGCCTTCTGCTGTTGCTTTGCCCCTTGTCAGGTTACTGATGTGTCACATTGAATTGTGAGTATCAGACGTGTTCTGATATGTTCTGCCATGTTTTCAGTCTCCTTGCAAAACATCTACTCCAGGGCCTGACGGATTCAGGAAGAAATGTAGTCGGTGTTGTTAAAAAGGGGCCACTTATTTTTAGATGTGCAGCCTGATGCTTACCTCCCTGCTGCAGGGATAAGCTGGGCAAACATCTGGGTGCCCTTGAGCAGCAGTCCCAAGGGCACGGGCTGAGGGGCAGGCGAGGTCCCCTCTCCAGTCACAGCAGGATGGAGAGGGCACCAGTGGGGCCGTGCCCCATCCCTATGCAGCACCGCATCTGCCAACATCAGTCTTGAAGGGCATCTGTCTGGCTCCTTCTCTCACCTACAAAGCCAGGTTGCGCGGCAGATCCAGTCCAGCGCTCAGCTGCTCACGGGTCAGCCGTCCCTGCTGCCTAACTTCAGGCTGCAGTGCTGCTGGCTCCAGCACACGGGACGAGCTCTTCCCACCTCTTCAGCAGGCCTGAAAGGAACGCACTGCTGTAGTGACAGGACAAAAGGGTGTGCCAGGCCTTAAGTAAGTGATTGCTCTTTCTGTGGTGGTGCCCATTTCTTAATATGGCTTTAATCAAAAGTGAAGCTGGATAACTTATAAATGATGCAGAACCATTAACAAGTAATGCATTGGGCAGGGCTTAACTGTGACGTGCTTTTTGCCAGAGAGCCCAGCAGGGTGTTGAAGCATCTTGGCTTCACAGGAACGTTTTTAATAGTTGGCTTCAGAGAGTACATTTTTTGGAGCCCTTGCACTCAGAGATCTTTATGGCAACAGCTCTGGCATGAGACTGCTCTGACCTCAGCTGCAGAGCAGGCTGGAGAATGTTAGGCTTGATGTGGGGATCATATGCAAAGCTTTCTATGGTGTGAGCTGACCTTTGGAGGTCTTGTCATAGCACCTTTCAGTGAGGTCTCACCTTGCATATCCTTGGGATTAAACATTGCCCTCTGTTTCTAGGGTGAACTTCTCTAGTTTCAACTTCTGAAACTTCCTGTCCTGTCTCTTCCTGGTAGGCACGCAAATCCCATGTGCTCAGAGCTGTCTTTTCTGCAGTTTGCTGAACTGCAGATCTACCAAGAGACACTAATTTTTCCAGTGAAGAACTGCAGCCTGGACACCCTCTTGCTGTCACAGAGGCCCAAGTCCCCTTGCCTGGAGCCTGTACAAAGTATGTTTACAATGCGTGAGCTCTGAAGCACTGACTGGCCATGCGTGCTGTGGCTCTGCCATGCCCCTACGTCCTCCTGCCCTCCCCTCTCTCCATTTGGGACATTTGGGGATTGGCTCTGGGTGTAATAGCAGATCATTTTGGCTTTGCGTATTATCTTTGTAGTATGATACCAGGGTGGTATCCCCCGTGGGATGCCCTTCTGCTGCCAGTGAGTGAAGGGCCCTACACAGGTCCTGTGCGAGCTCTGGCTGAGTACAGTTCAAGCAATACTGTCAGCCCCACGCAGACCCAGCAGCATGGCTTGTGGATCAGTGCAGTGCCCTTGTTCTCAAATCATAGAGTGACTCAGCCCCAGGGCCATGTCTCAGCATCCACAGCCCAAAAACTTGGGCTGGGTTCCCTGCAGAAGTCTAGAAGATTCTTGTGCGGAGCAGGGAGCCTACTACAAGCTCCATCCACAGACTTTTGCATTGCAGGGATGTCAGACCCTGCCTTTAATTTCCTCACACACCCTTAAAGGTTGGGTAGTCCAACTGCCCCGTTTGGTCATGTTCAGACCTCTTCACATTCTGTTAGATGTAAAAAGCTACCTCATTTATTACTGTATATGTATCCTGTGAAGCACCAGGTCCTGTTCTTGTCCTGAGGCCAGCTGGCAGGTTCTGGTCACATCCATAACATTAAGCTCATGAGTTCCAAAGAGGGGAGCACATCAGTGCTAACTCTTGAGCCGTGCTCAGGAGTGGTTTGGGCACATGCCGGCTGATTCAGACCAAAGCAGTTCCTGGGACCAGTCTCCACCACTAGATTCCTGGGCTGTTCCTGACCTCGTTGCATTTTGCTAGCATTGTGGTAGCCTTGGACAACTGTTCTTATGCCTGAAGGCTAGCAGAAACATTGCAGCCTCCCTCCCTCTACGTCGAAATGCTCCTGTGTGGGACAGTGCAAGGGAGCCGTTACTTGCTCGCTGACAGGGTGCTGTCTACAGCTCAGGTGTTAGTTGTGCAACTAACTTGCACGCTGGCTGTGGCTGGAGTGGAAAACCAGACCACATCTGTGGGGAGCTCGGCTCCTGTGCACACAGAATATACATGCCCCGGTCAGCGCCAGGTCTGGGGACTGCAGCTTTATTCAGAATAGCCTGGTTTGCTGTTGGCTTGTGGGAGATGAGGGTGTGCAGATAAGGACACGGCTCAGAGCATCCCTCTCACAGGTTAGAGTGATGAACCAGTTTGCCGCTGGCGAAACTCTTAAGGAGACACACTCTTCATGGGATAAAGGATGTTTGAGTATATCTTTGAATCCTTTCCAGTTTTCCAGCCTCCTGTTCTGAAAGAGAAGGCGCAGTATCCTGTGATGTCCTTGTTCGTGTTGTCCCCAATGACTCTCATCGCCTGGTGATGTGGCAGGCTTCTGTTGGGGACGCACTCAGGCCCAGTGTCTCTCTGTCAATGGTTTTTCTGGGCAATGTGGGTGACCCTCCTGTCTGTCTTAATTGCCCGTAGCAGACCACAGCCCTGCATTTCTCAGAGTGGGAATCACAGCCTTTTCCTAGTTTGATCTGGAGCTGGGTATATTCAAATGTGAACGAATGCATTTAAATAGCTGACCTGCAGAAATTACCTTTCCTTGTCACTCTAACGGTGGTTGTTGGTGGTGTTATGGTTGTCTTTTTTCTTGTTCTTGGGTGCACTCTGGGGCTCTTTTTTCTGTTTATATAAATCACAGCATTGAACTTGTGCTACACAAGCAGCTTGTAGAAGGACGCAGTCTTGTTTACAGGGAGAGAGGACACAGAAACAGCGCCCTCAGTGTCTTCCTTCATGCCTTCCTGTGTCTATTTTCCAGGCAAAATTTGGCTTTGTAGGCAGGTCTGTGTACCTGTATAGGATCCTGCCATGCTCTTAGTGCTGTGAAGACTCAAAATGATGATGGTGCAGACCAGGGGTCAATCAGGCTAGCTTTCTAAACGATAGCAACAGCTGAGTCTTGCTGCCAGCTTTGCAGCTGATGGCATTGCACTGCTGGGGAAGTCAGCTCTGTCTTCTGCATTGGGTTTTCCTCCCCACTCTAGAGGAGGGAGTAATGCCAGGCAGATGAGATGGCCAGATTGAGTTGCATAGTGTGTTTATTCCAAGCTGCCCCATTTTTCTGTCACAGTTGATATATAAATACTGTGTCTGGGCTGCTTCCTACGCAGTTCTGGGTGGTGTGCCAGGCATTCGTGATATGCACATCCACGGGGCAGCCCCAGAGCTTAGAGGAGCCTGATTCTACCATCACAGTCTTGGTTGAAGAATTGCATTAATGTAGGATTTGTTAGGACTTTCTGGACCCTACAGAAATGTGGGACTTCCCTGCTAAGGATCTACTCTGCGCCCAGGCTGAGCAGGAGTGTGTCGTGCCAGGCAGCCCTGCTTCTGCTAGTGCTAGAGCTGAATGAAGTAAACTTTACAACAGATGAACATCTGAGCAGCAGTGAAGGTACCTCAGATCTGCAAGCAGCTGCCCTCATGAAGAACTGATGTGAATGTCATTCTCTTCTCTGATAGCAGGGTCTCTGCAGTGCTCTGAGACAGGCTGCAAAGACTTTTCATGTGATTTTGAGCTGCAGGGACTGGTTACATTGCCATGAGAGTCTCTTAAACTCTAATTCTTTTTTGCTCAGGGTGGGCCTTCATGCATTTCCCATTTTGATGTCTGCAAGGGGGAAGGAGCCTACTGGGGGCCCTTCATGTCTTTAGCTGGGTCTGGCAGCCTGGGCACACGGTCAGCATTGCTAATGTCTTTTACGTGGAACATGTATTATGAGCAATGGGCTATGTCTGCCACTGCAAGCAAGCCCTTTAGAGAAGAGCCAGTCAGATGCCTTGCAAGCTTGTCCTCCTTCCCTGCTATAGGACACTGCAGAGGGTGAGGTGTGCAGTGAGCACATTTCTCACCAACAGCCAGGCAGGGAGGAGTCCTGGCCAGCGAGCGAAGACCGCTAAAGCCAGTGGGTGCCACAGAGGGGTAGCTGCACAGGCAGGGAGTAGCTCTGTGCCTGCATACCTACCCCCGTCCCCACCGCAGCGGGCAGCTGCCTGCTAGCCCAGGAAGCACCATGCCGTGCCTGTGTCGCTGCTGGCAGGGCCTCAGCCTTGTGCATGCTGTGCCACTCCTCTCCTGGGGACAAATTCGCCCGAGAAGCTGCTCCCTGTAGCCCTGGCCAATGTGCTGCCATGGGCAGATGTTGGAGAGGCCTCCCGTGGTGGTGTGCAGGGGCGAGTGCCTGTTCTGAGACATCTCCTTTTGCCTCTTTCCTGTGCCTTGCCGTGGTCCGTCCCTGGCTCACCCAGACAGGCCACCGTCCCCCGTCAACGTGACTGTGACGCAGCTGAAGGCAAACTCCGCCACAGTCTCCTGGGACGTCCCAGAAGGAGACGTGGTCATCGGCTATGCCATCTTACAGCAGGTATCCAGGCTCTGTCCCCAGGGGGCTGGGGACCCCTCTCGCTGATTACCAGCATGCTCCTGTGTCAGCCCTTTTGCCGCAGTGTGGAGCTCCTCTGGCACCTGCCTGAGGACACCTCTGCTGTTGAGCAGCCCTTGCCAGGGCACCCTGTCTGAGCCATCCATCCTGATGGGAAGTAGCAGACTGTGGGCTGCACTGGGGGTAGCTGTCCCTCCAGTGGTTTCCCTGCGATTTCTCTGGATAAGGATGGTGCTTCAGCCATGACGTAACCCTTCTTTGCCTGCCTTGCTCTGCCTCCACAGCCCCAGATGATGGTGGCTTCTCCAGGGAGGTGCTTGGCTCTCAGGCCACGCAGGGATGCTGCATAGCAAAGTGCTGGCCAGCCTGGCCCACCCCAGGGGTGGATGATTGCCCGGGAAGGGAGGAGTGAGGGCAGTGTGCCCAGCACAGCCCTGCAGCCAGGGGCCTGTGCCTGGTGCAGCTGGGAACAGCCTCTTGGGGATGACAGCTCTTCACTCTGGCAGCGGCAAGATGGACAGATGCAGCGCTTCATCCGGGAGGTGAACACCACCAACCGGGCCTGCGTGCTGTGGGACTTGGCAGAGGATGCCGATTACATCATCCAGGTGCAGACCATCGGCCTGTACGGAGAAAGCCAGGCCAGTAAGCGTGTCCACTTCCGGACCCTGAAGGAGACTGACCGCCTCCCTTCCAACAGCTCCAACCAAGGTGAGGCAGCTCCTTCCAGCTTGCCCAGGTGCTGCTGGTGGGGCCGTACCTGGACATCTCCACAGCACACGGGCAGGAATCCAGTAGCCAGCGAGGAAGGTGCTGCCCTGAGCAGCAGGCAGCTTGGGACACATGGGGTCGTAATGGGTAGCAGGGTTGTACAGGCTGCTGTCGTGTCCACTGTGGCCACGATGATGTCCCCAAGTCCTGGTTTACAGCCCTCCTATACCAGGTCTTGGCACCCTATTCAGCCAAGCAGGCTGTGGCCAGGACGACTGCTGTGGTCTGCTCAGCTGCTGCCCTTAGGAGGCAAATATTGAATGGGCTCTCGGATGTCCCAGCCTGCAAGCTACCGAAGGACAAATGATGGAGCCCCACAGTCCCCTCTCCTACTCAGATCCATGTTGTGCCTTCTTGCTTTGGGGTTGCCTAGGTGCTGGTCCGTGAAAGATGATCCAAGAATCCAAGAGAGATGATGCCCAGAGGGGGGTCCACTGGGCACAGGAGTCTGTCTCCAGCACTAGCCATAAGAGGGGGACTTGAGAAGAGTATAACAGGGCAAGCAGATGGCTTACTTTTCTCAAAACTTTTGTGTTCAACTTAGGGCTTTCTTAACCTGCCCTGGTCCCTACATAGGGAGTAGCCTCAGGGATTACTCCCACGCATTGTGCAGTCCCTCCCTACTTGAACCCAAACAAGCTGTTAGAATCCCTGGCTGCCTTTGGTAGCGAGGAGGGTTTATCTGACGCAGGAAAGCCACAGGCTGCATGTCCTCTCCCCAGCCAAGATGTCATCCCACACCTGTCCTTGTTTGGGGCAGGTGGGCCTCTCTCCTCTGGAGCTCTTTCTCGGATCTTTGAGTGTCGGTGGTCCTGAAGTAGGTTATGGTAGGAGGGTATCTGCTGCCAGCCCTGCCTGGGTTCTCTTCTCTGCAGGTGACATCACCATGGAAGGGCTGGACAAAGACAGGCAGCTGCAGACAGGCGAGATTATCATCATTGTGGCTGTGCTGCTCATGTGGGCAGGTGAGTGCCACAAGCAACGTTCTGGCAGCCTGGGGCAGAGGTGCGATCCAGGGCCCACAAAGATGATGGGGCTAAAGAAAGTGCAGAGGCGTATCGGTATGGGTCTGGCATCCTTTCCAGTAAGTTCATTGAGTCTCTGCAGGAGCTCGAGCCAGTGTGGTAAAAGGAGCAACCACAGCCATTGCTTAGCAGTGATGGCCTGGAGCATGTGGGCTGGGTAGCCTGACTGCTGTGCCGGAAGAGCAGGAGACAATGTGGGACCCAGGCGATACAGAATTAGAGGGTGGGAGCATCCCAGCTGACATTAACTATCACATAACTTGGGCCTTAGCTAGCTTGTCTGACATCTGGTAACATTGCTGCACTGGCTGGTAGTGGCTGTGCTTCAATCCGCTAAAACTGTAAGATGGGTGATTTGCTCCTGTACAGCACCTGATTAAAGCCAGTGCTTTAGCAAACAGCAGGTTGCCCTGGGAGCAAGGAAGCCTGAGCGGTAAGTCCGCTCCTGACTGGTCATGTGCAGCTGCTGTGAATAGGAAGTCATTTGTCCCCTACTCTCTTCCCAGTAAATGTGGATTTTCTAGTGGCATCTTGCAGGAATCTCTCCTTGTCTTAACCTTAAACGCTTCTCTAGTGCACCGGAAGAAAATACAAGATGCCTGCTGATAGCTTACACCTCATACAAGTTGGTGCGTCAGAGTGCCAACAGGGAGAAATCGGGTCCGGTCTGTGGGTGGCTGTGATAATGCACTGTGGTTTGAATGAGTCCAACACACCTAATGGTTACAGTTCAAAGCATTGCTCCAGAGTCCAGCATCCCAAGGTGTGTGCTGTGTGAGACGTGTGCTGCAGAACCGTGACAGAGTGTCTGACCCGATGGTCAGTTTGCAAGACAGGACAAAGCCAAGGGCTGGCCCTTGTGAGGGTCGCAAGCACTGGATGAATAACTTTAGTGCCTTGCTGGAGGCACTCGGCTGCTCGCTGACCTCAAGGGCCGTCCCTCTCCATGTGCCTCAACATCTGCCTTTGGCTTCAGAGCACTGAGCCGTAGGCACCAAGCACCTCATCTGTGCCCTGCTGGCCTTGGCTGCATCCGTGTCTTGTCTGCCCATGGAGACTGGCCTGGCCACACATGCAGAGGTGACTGGGGTGGTCCAGGCTGACAGAGGTGGAGGGTGTGGGTGACCAGGACCCTAGGGTGTCCCAGGCCTGACTGCTCTCCGGCTGGGATGCTGTGGGGAGGGGAGGCAGGGGGCAGCCAGTGTGAGGGAGTCCTTCATCCCCTGTCTTTCGGCAGCGGTGATTGCCCTCTTCTGCAGACAGTATGACATCATCAAGGACAACGACTCCAACAACAACAAGGAAAAGACAAAGCCATCCTCGGAGCATAGCACACCAGAGCGACTGAGCGGAGGGCTGCTGCGGAGCAAGGTGAGTGCGGAGGGCTGGCAGGAGGGATGGCATATGATGTCTGCTGTGGCTTGCTGCCTGGATAGGTTCTGGCTCTCTCCAGAAACACCCCAGCTCACGCTCTCACCCTAAAAACTGAGGGTTTTTACAGTGCAGTGAGCCCTGGTCTCTCTGGAGCAGTCCGTGTGCCCTGTGGGTGATTGCAGGAGAAACATTGGAAGAGGTGGCAGGATATATCATCCCGGATGGCTCCCACATAGCAGGGTGGTACCTGTCCTCTCGCTGTAACAGCCCCTTCATCATGCCCCTCCAAGGCTGCGGCTCTTCTGCATCCTGCAGGCGGGTTCAGGCAGGAGGCGGACAAGCTGGGCAGCTGTTCTTACGGTTCCTGCACTGCTCTGTCGCTGCTCGCTTTCTGCCTTCACTCCAGGCCATCAGCACACAAGTCATTCATGGGAAGCACCCCAGAGCCCCTTCCCCACCGTAGTGGAGGTACTGTGCCAGGCTGTGGATGGGAAGGGAGCAGTACTTTCATCTGGCTGTTCTCTCAGCACCTGAGCCTTCTCCCTTTGTTACTTGACAAAGACAGTGATTTATAATCCTGATGTGCATGCTTTAATGGGACCTTGCGTTAGGTTTTCCCTTGTGTCTCATCTGCCTCTATCAGTGGGAACTCTGCTCGCTCTGGCCTAACTGCCCCTCTGCTTACACATCTTGGTTTCCAGTGGATGTCGGAAGCAGAAACTTCCTGTTTGGACTTCAAGGCCCCAGTTCTCGTCCTGCAGATTTCCCCGCTTCCTGACTACTCCTTGCCAAAAAAGATCCCTCCTCTTAGATCCCTGCTCCAAACTGACCCTGCTCATGTAGGGCTGCAAAGACCTGTTCCTGCTGCTGCTTGTGAAGTTCACCTTTACAGGGCTGATGCACCTCAATTTGTCTTTTTGCATTCACCATACTCTTAGCATCCTTGCAGGTGACAACACTGCAAGTTTATTCTTGCAGTTGTTAACTGCCATGCTGGGAACAAGGTATAGAAAAAGCTCTGCATTTGCTTTGCCTACTGGCTTCAGGGCCAAGCTGCTGTAAAGCAGCAGACAATAGTTCAGCTCTTGATCTGAGCCCTGTTATAAAGCATGGTCTTGGGGACACTCGCCTCCTGCACCCTGCTTCAGCATGCAAGGGCTGAGCTATGAAACACATGCAGCAACCAGGACCCCTTCCCTTCCCAGCACCTGCTTTGAATTCACCTATCTGCCGTGCTCTTCAATGAGCACATTCCTTCTAGTGTAAGGGAAAGTGCCTGCTTGTGCTTGCAACAGTTTTTGAGAAAATCCACCTGGCACCTGCAGCCTTTAGTACCCTTGGGATGTGCCAGAGCTGTCGTGGGGGGTATGGCAGTGAGACATGTCTGGCACTCAGGTGGCCTCGTCTGTTCCTCCAAGCTGGTCATCCCATGCTTTCTGGATTCTCTACCCCATGGCAGATGTCCTCCTACCCCCTCACTTACCTTTTCTGCTCTGACCCTGCACCTACCTCCTGTCCAAGGACATCAGGTGTAGTGTGGCTACCACTAGGTACCAGACAAAAGCCACCTGCAAGCCCTGGAGGCTGAGGAATGTGGGGCAGGGGGGCTGGTTCACCCAGCAGTAGTGGGGAACCGCAGCGGGCAGAAAGGCTTCCTGGGGAGGCAAGTGTGCGGTGGAAGGGACTCACCTGGAGGGAGGCACCGGGTGATGCAACCGAGCTACCCGAACCTTTCTGCCAGGAGAGCACATTGGTGCAAAAGGCTGAGGTTTCAGGGTTAGCTTCACCGGTCTCCTGAGGGAGATGCCGAAGTCAGGTCTCTGCTGCAGATCACCTGTGCCTCAGCTCGGGGCAGAGGGCTCAGCTGCACCTGGGACCCCTTTTGCAGAGGTCTGCTGGTCTCCGTGCTTGCCTGGGAGGCTGGGGGCTCTGCCGTGGGGTCTGCATCCCAGGGGCTTAGCAAAGCAGGGCCTTAAAGCAGATTTTTCTCTCATAGAAGAAGTCTCCCTCCGTCAATATAATTGAGGTGTAAGCGCAGCACCAGCTCTGCATCTGGGGTCCTGGGCATCCTGCCAGAGCCAAAGCAGGCCTTGGAAGAAGAGGCAGCAGCAGGCACGCAGCCTGGAACTCTGCATGCGAAGATCCGCATATCAGAACTTAACGCTTTCCCAAGGGCGCCTGTCCAGGGATGTGCATGGAGCCAGCTCCCAGCCGTGCATGCAGTGCACGGCCCTGCCCATCCCGCATGCCTGGCCCCGCTCCCCTGCCACTGTGGAGCGTGGAGCTGAGAAAGGGTGGGGGGCCACACCACCAGCCCAGGGGGGCAAGCCGAGGGGAGCAGAGGGGCTGGTGCGCTGGCTTGAGGGGAGGCAGCATCCCCATGCAGGGGCTTGGCCAAAGGCCTGGATTCAGCCACGTAGCGTGGGATGCCTGCCTGGCAGGTGGCCTGGAGCAGCCCTCGCTCTCCGCCGCTGGGTCTGGGCTCGGAGGGCTGCCTGCCGAGGGCAGGAGCTGCTCCCCTTTCGGCCCTGAGACTGAGGGGATGGGGCAGTGCAGGCATTTGCCCCAGTGCTGCCAGGGAATTCGTGGCCAGGTGGCAGGAGGGTTTGTCTGGGGGGGGGCTGGGCCCAGCAAGCATAGCTGAAGAGTGGATCCCTGCTGGAGAACGGGGCTCTGCTGCACCCTATTGTTGCCATGCAGGGGCTTCAAGGCCTCTCCCTGCTGCAGGGGTCAAAGACACAAACGAGCGTGAGGAGCTGGTGCTGCCACAGCGCCTGGCTGGCCTGCAGAGCACGCAGCCAGGGCAGGGAGTGCTGGCAGGAGCCATTCTGTGGGGTGGCGTGAGCCCCACGGAGCTGTGGGAGCAGGCAGTGCCAGGGCATGGCTGGGGCTTTGCCGTTTCCCTAGTAGGGCTGAGTCCTGACGCATTCAAGCCAGTTGTGGGGGAGCTGCTGAGCGCCCTGTGAGCGGCTTGGTGCCGGCGAGGCCCAGCAAGGTCGCGCAGCAGGAGGTGCGCTGCAGAGTCCATCACAGCTCTGGGGACAACCCCAGCTTCAACGGTGTCACATCGCGTTCCTGGCTCCTTCTGTCTTGAGGGGTGTTGTCGTTGCTGATGCTCCCGCTCCTGGCCGGTCCCATGGCCTGCGCCAGGTTGGCTGATGTGACAGACCTGTTGGAAAGGGCTGACCCTGAATGCCCGGAGCAGGTGGACCGCTGGCTTGCTGTCACGTGCCCAGTCTTGCCTGCTCGTGCGAAGACGACATGAACCATTGACCACCCTGGGGCTGGTGAAGCGGATGATGGCTGGACTGTCCTCGTTTGCTCCTCAGAGCCTGCAGGCAAGAAGTCTGTCACTGGGTATCATCTGCACTGCCCTGCACCCGAGACTGAGGCCAGGCCCAGGTGTGTTCTCTTGCTAGCAGTAGGAGGGATCAGGGTGATAGAGGAGGGTCTCTGCTGAAGAGATGGCAGCTGGTGCCCTGGCTGCTGCTCTCCATGCTGTGCTCTGTGGCCTGTCACTGAGCTGGGGTGCTGGCTCTGCAGCCCTGGACTCAAGCATCACAGGATCCAGCGTCTTCCAGGAATAAACCTCCCAGTAAAGCACTTTCAGGACTCTTCCTTCCAGGTGCTGCTCAGCTCCTGCTGCAGGACTAGGTGGAGAAGGACGGGATAAGCGACTCCCTGTGGCAGGGTCTTTTCAATAAAAGCATCCTGGCTCAAAGGCAGCATTGTCCCTGCAGAGCTGCAGGTCTCCGTCTCTGTGTGTGCATGTGTGCACGCGTACGTGTACCAACACTTCTTGAACGTGTGTGTAGCCCTTAGAAGGACACCTGTTCTTGCATGCTGTGCAAGAGCTGCAGGTCATCTTGCACACCTCTGGCCCTTGAGGGCCTGCCAGTGCTGCATGCTGGGCTATATGTCATGCTGCTGGACAAGTTGCAGTTACAGTGTCCCACTGAGGATGGACTCACAGCCGCTTTCTCTGCCCGAACAAAAGAGGCTGCAGAGAGCAGAGACACCCTGGCAGCAGCACGAGGAAGGAGGATGAAGCCAGATCCCAGCTGGGGGCTGTACTGCTCCCTGGTCAGGTGAGGCGAGGTACCTGAGCACCATGGTGGTGAGGTGCATGTGCTGCTGTGCTGTAACTTGGGCTGCAGGGAGCACGGCCGTAGCTCCAGAGAGACAAACCACTTTTGTTTTGCCAGCTAACATGTTTTTTAGGGAGGCGCATTAAAAAAAAAAAAAAAGGGCTGTCAGGAAAATACATGAGTATTTAAATAGTTCTGGTGCCCTGTAAAATGTTCAGAGGGGCTGTCCTGGTGGGTCAGAGCAGACACGTGCCTACTGTCATGAGTTCTATAACCAGACCAGAGACAGACACAAAGAAACAAAGGAGCATAACTGTGCAGCAGTCGAGGAGCTGGGGCAGGCAGCAAAAAAATGTATGTATGTCAAAATGCAGTGGTTGTGGCCAAATAAAAAAGGAGCACAAAAGTCAGTCACACTAAATGTAAAATCAGGGTGTGGTGTTGATGCAAAAAAGACACCCCCCCAAAAGAAACCTCCCCCAAAACCCAAACCCCAGCTATGGCTTCTTTCTCAGACCATGGCAGTGCAGGAAGGCAGGGAACTGCAGAGATGAGTGCTGCACAGGCAAGGCAACAGCAGTGTTGGACAGAGATCTTTTCTGAGGCATGTACAAGTGCACGCAGCACCAGTACGGGACAGTGCAAATGCCCGACCCACTGCCAGGGCAGACCAGGGCACAAAGGAAGGGCTGTGTGGTTCATGTGGAGCAATTCTAGCACACCAATTTAAGAGATGTTGGACAGTATTAGCACATGTGTGGGTAATGGTGAACCCAGTGCTAGCTTGTACATTGCTAAAACAGAACACGTTTGGCAAAGGCTCACACACGTAAGGCTGAGATGGGGTGGGCGAGGACAGGGAAACAGTTCACTCGCTGCAGCAACCGCTGGTTAAAGCCAGGAATAACAGCAGAACTGGCACCCACAAAGTCCTGCAAGAAGCCATACGAGGCTGCAGCGTTCAGGTACTCAGGAAAGAGCACACTGCAGCAACCACGAGTCCCACGGAGAGAGGCTGTTAAACTGCTTGGAGCACTTGTCTGGAGATCTGACAGCTACCAGGTGGCAGGGTAGAGCCCACACGGCCCTCCCCAGTGGCAGGAGATGGCAAACAGTTATTCACAGGACAAGAGCAAAGTGTGAGTGAAGCAATCGGCGTGTGCCAGCATTAGCTGTAGCATTGTCCACCCCTCAGCACTACCTGCAGTACTGAGCTGCAGGACGGCACGGATGCCAAGCATCCTGGTTCAGCATATCAAAAGCTGTTAGACCCACACCACCACCAGGTCAGCCATCCCTCTGTGCTGGAAGCTGAGGCTCTGACAATGACCTGCTCACCCTAACAACCCCAATAACATCTACAGGTTGCCCTGTGCCCTCAGCTGCAGGAGAAGAGGCATGAGGCCACAACTCAACACACAAAACCACAAGAGAGGAAGTGCGCAGCTGTTGGCTGACCTGCAGGGACCCAAGCTTCCCCACAACATAGCACTTGCCTGTGGCGCTTGCTGGGAGACTAGTTCTGCCATCTCAGGCTGCACACACTGAGTACTACTGCTCAGCTGGGGCTGTCGGTGTCACCCGCCTTAGAAGGGGAGATGTGCTGCAAAATGACAGGAACCCAGCAGCAAGGTCCTCAGCCAGAAAGCAGCTGCAAGCTGTTACTTGCTGGAGAAACCAGACATCCCGCTGGCTGCAGCCTCCCCTGCTCTATCTGAGGCAGGAAACCAAGTGCATGGCTTGCCCATGTCTCCAGACCACAGCCAGGCATGCAGCAGGGCACAGGCACCCCGGAGCAGAGCAGGCACACAGGAGGAGAGGTCGAGACCCACTGCCACACAGGGGGCTGGCATCCTCCCTGGCCTCAGCGTGGTCAGCTGTCAGCTCCCAGCAGTGCAGGTGATGTTCACAGGTGCTCAAGATATACCAGTCCAGCACAGCGTGGACCAGCTCTGTTCCCTGCCCCCCGCGCCCCCAGATAACAAGGGCCACCCTGGGCCCCAGCAGCCCTCAGCATAGGGGAAACAGCTCCCTCAGGGCCAGCAGCCAAGGAAGATGTGGGAGCTCCGGGGCAGCTGCAGGCACCATCAGCTCAGGGCACAGCCCAGGCCCTCGCCACACACGAGGAAGCCTCACCGCAGGCAGCGTAGCAGAGACACGGTATCTCGCACACTTGTGCATGACATCCCATCCAGCACTCAAAACCAAATGACAATAGTAAAAACCTCAGTTTATTTCCCTATAAAGGCAGAGCTTTCCTTTAAAAACAAGCTCATTTCACTTGTGAAAGGGCGTGGGGCTGAACTGCAGGGGCAAGGCCTTCCTCATTCACTCCTCCAGGCCAAGAGCTATTGCTCCCTGAGGGTCATGCATACCAACAAGTCCTCCACCATCTCCAGGGGGCTGCTCAGGCACACCAGGAGGAGCGAGGCAGGAGAAACAAGCGAGGCAGGTGAGACAGTGCAGCCCCAGGCGCACTGGCTGCATCCTGCAGGCTCAGAACAGTTGGGGTGGCTCTGCATGCACTGGGAGCGGGCAGAGCAAGGAGCACCAGTCCAGCAGCCTGAGCTGGGAGCAGCTGCAGTTTGAGGTGGTTCATGCAGGCGGAGAGCAGGACAAGGAGCAGGTGTCACAGTCTGTGCACTGCATGGCAGCGGTGCCAGCAGCCCCCCATGCCTGGTGGGCAGTGCCAGGGGCAGGCGCTGTCTGGCCCAGCGTGAATCCTGAGTGGCTGGTCCGTTGTTGCAGAGATTTGGCTTAGCCCAGGGGAGTCTTGGGGCCAGCTGTGGAGAGGTCTCCAACCCCTCCCAGCCCCTTCCAGCTATCTGGGGGTTGCCCCAAGCGGTAGCACGGTAGCTGTGCAGTAGGAGAGCTTGCCCTGGGCACAAGAAATGCTGACTCTGAAAAGCAAGAGGGAGGAAGACCTGGTCCATGAGGCATTCAGTTGGGAACCTGGCACAGCCTGGGAGGGGAAACAGACCTTCCCAGGTGACCCATCAGCGCCCTCCTCTGCAGAGGACATGCTGGGAGATGTGGCAAAGCAGCACTGAAGGAAGCAACTTACCTGCCGGGCTGTGGGCTCCCTTCCCCAGATCCTCCATGCTGCTTTGGAAGAGAACAGAGCACCACCCATCATACCCCAAGCAAGGCCTGCTGAGAGACGCAGCATGCTCATGACCCTGACGACACAGGCACAGCACAGCAGTACCAGGCACTTGAGTGCAGAAGGCCCTAGCCCACTTGCTACCAAACCCTTTCCCCAGGCCAGCCTGTCTTGCGTACAAAGGGCTGCCACTTCACAGGGCCACATACACAGCTCCAGTCTGTGCGTGCACTGGTTCCCAGCTGACACCCGCTCAGACCAGGCTCAGCTCTGTGGCACTGACAGACCCCAGCCAGGTGCCAGCTGCCACACACATGGAAAACAACCACAGTGGAACAGGCCTCTCGCACCCACCATCACTGGCACTTCTGCAAAGACCTATGGGTTAATCCTCTACTGATGGACTGGTACCACCAGCTCCTCCCAAGCACAGGACAGACACCAGCAAGCTCAGCCCCAGGCCCTAGTCCACGCAGAAGTCAGTATGACCAGGCCTCCATCCTGGTCCAAGCACCAGGGAAATCAGTGGGAGGAGAGGGACAACTCTGAGTCCCATCTGAGAATCACATCTGGATAGGCTGCCCTCAGCAAAGAGTGGCAGAAACAGAACAAGTAGCATCTCTGGGTACATCCTGAGGGTTAGCATCTGCCCCACAAAGCTCCACTGCAAAAGCTGAACTGCAAGATCTGCCCCTCCACAGCTCAGCTCCCTGTTCACTCGACCTCTCAGCTGACAAAGGCAGAGAAAGCAGCAGAAAGCTCCCCTTTGCTCCCATCACATCTCCTCCGTGCTCCCACTGTGCCCGTGGCCCCAGCAGCTCCCCTTGCATGAGGCACAGAGAAGGCAACAAGACAAGGTTCATCAGAGAGATCCCTGAACACAAGCAGCAGCTCACCACCTACCCAGATAAGGTTTCACCGATGTTATCATCTTCCTCCTCCTCTTCCTCCTCCTGGCAAACAAACAAACAAACAAAACAAAACAAACCCACCATGACACCTCACTGCCTGGGCACATCTCTGCCAGGAGCGAGGCTGGGCTGCCCAGAGCCTGTTCTGGAGCAGTAGAGCAGTCCCTGGCCCCTTCACAAGACACAGTCACCCACCAGGCATGGCACAGACAAAGGGTGCCTACAGGCAGTAGGGGGAGAGATGGCAGCTGCAGTGCTGGGCTGCTGAAATCCTCAGGCACACAGCCACACAAGGGGAGAGACAGACCACAGCTCTTCTTGCATCCCCTCCAGCCAGCAGAGCACCAAACACAGGCTGTGAGTGGGGAACAAGCTGAGACAGCTGCTGCACACAGCACACCTTTGCCCAGAGACAGGAGTGGGGTGAGCACACCTGACAGCTGGAGGGCCAGGCAGAGGACCACCCAGGAGCAGGTTGTAAGCAAGTAGGACCCCAAGCACTGCCAGGCTGGGCCAGCACTGGAAGCATGAGGCCAAGGACCAAGCGTCCAGAGGCTCCTGGGCAGGGACACGGTGAGACCAGCAACACTGGCAATGCTCTGGTTGGCTCTGGACGTGCAGTAGGTATAGTTTAGATGGGCAGGCCTCAGCATTAGCCCAGGCTGGCAAGATGATGACCAAAGGGTCCTCTTCTTCAGAGACAGTGTCTTATCCCTAGCCATGGCTCCAAGTGTGCAGAGCAGGTCCCAGCTCCCTGTCTGACTGTGCCAGCAGAGCAGGGCTGAGGGCTGCAGCAATTCTGGGCCTGACAGGAGAGCTAGAGCAAAGACCACCTGAGAAACTGCGCCTGCCTTGTGTGCCAGACAGAGCACAGTGCCTCTCTTCACATCAGGCCGCCATGTGTGAGGGTGGCTGCGCAGATACCAACAGGGTCCTGGAAGGCCAGGAGGAAGGAGCTGCGTAAGGGTTACTCTTTTCCTGCCCTAATGCAAGACTGCCCTGGGCATGAGCCAGACTTGCACATACTGTACCCCAAACCGGTGTCTGAAGGGAGGGCTCCCTGGGGGGGCTGGCTCACTTGGTCTGCCGGGCTCACTGCTCTCCAAGACACACGAAGGGTGAAGGGGCTGTTCCTGCCTAGAGCCTGGGACAGGGCAAAAGCAGCAGAGTTAGTGCCTGCAACCTGGAGAAGGCCCAGCAGTGGATGTACAGGCAGAACTGTGGGCAAGGGACAGATACCCCTGCTGTGCTCCGGGGAAAGTGCAAACAAGGGTGGGGGATCACTGCTCAGGGCAGGTATCACAGGGCTCTGAGCTGTGCTACAGCTCAGCAATGCAGAATAGTTCAACATGGATAGTAGGGATGCCCCCCACCCCAGCCAGAGATAGGGCAGGCTGCCCATGTGGGGGAGTGGCAAAGAACACAACAGCAGGGACAACACTCTCCCTACTTCATGTATTTCACCTGCCAGGCCACAAGCCATCTCTCCTTGACACAGCCCAAGACAGGGTCCCACACTGGAGACCCCAATCCCAGGGCTAGGCAGAGGGACGCATTTGAGAAATTACTCCTACCCGCATGTGCTGCTTCCCAGAGATCCAGTGCCATCTGGAAGGCCTGGGCCACGGTCAGGGTCACAGCCTGGGCCTGCGTACAAGAAAGAGGAAGAATGTCTGCTTCCATCTGGGCCCTCAACCCAAGACAACCTCACTGCCATGAAATCTGAGAGCCCCCAGGCCTCCCTTGCTGCCTTTCTCTGCAGAGCACACACACAGAAGGCCAGAGCTCAATGCTGTGTCTGTCTACCCATGTAGGCCAGTCATCCTCGAGAGGAGATCCCAGAGGAGCTTGGGACAGAAGAATCTCCTTTCGCTCACCACCTGTCTCTGCAGTGTGAGCACATGTGCTCCCTTACTCCATTTCTAGCTGAGGTGCACAGAGGTAAGGGTCCTTTCTCTCTGAAGGGTGAGAAGGAAAGGCCCTTGCTCCCACCCTTACCTCACAGAGCCAAGAGCAGAAGGGAAGTGCTTACAATCTTCTTCTTGGGTGAGAGGAAGGCATGGCACTCCAGTGCCCCGCTGTCCTGGCTCTGGGCAACATAAGCGAAGACTTTGTTCTGCAGCTTGTCTGTTGTGCAGTAGGAGATCCTGCAGGCAGAGAGGAGCTGCTCAGGGTGATAAGGGACCCCAGCACAGGTCTTCTGCTGTGCTCCCAGCACACCAACAAGCAGTGCTGACAGCCTGAGGCTTTCATCTGCCCCAGATGATCAGGCAGCCCAACCCCACAGCAAGGGCCAGAGGCTGCCTGGCACCTACAGCTGGTAAGAGATCACTGTACCGACAGGCATTCCCTCCTATACCGCCCCAGTGTGCTCCTCAGTCCTCTGATGCCCAGTTCAACCCAATGTATGAACTCAAGCATTGAGGTAAAAGTTGCACAGAAGGGTGGGTGATTGCCTCCAAGGACATGACTGGAGGCCAGCCAGTAGGATGGTCTGCCTTGGCATATCACCTCTGGTGCTGAGACCCAAATTTTGTACCAAAGAGATTTCCTGTCTCTGCTTCCCACCTAGCCACCAGCCTGCAACCACGCTCCCCTCACACCCAGCACTCAGAGACACCCAACCCAACCAAAGCACAGTTGGCAGCAGTTAAAAAACCCCACATCAGCTCTCACAGCAACTGCTTTTAGCCAGCCCAAGTAAGCTGCAGTCTATGGCACCTCATACAATTGCAGCCATAAGGGCGGTCCTGTGTCAGTGGAGAGCGAGAGACATGCAGTCCTGCCCTAACTCTGGGGCTTTCCAACCATCAGCCTTGACACCCTGCTTGCATGCCAGAAGAGACAAGCAGGGGCCAGTAAAAAGACAGATGGACTGACCCAGAACTCAAGGCTGCCCAGGACCCTGCCCGTATTCAGCCCCAGGCAGTGCCATGGGGCACAGTGTTCAGGGAGCTGAAGGAAGACCTAAGCTTGAAGGTACCACTGACAGAAGGCCCATCCTTCCCTGGCTGCTCAAGATCCCATCAGTCTCCAGCTGGCTGCTAGGGAACACCCAGGCCCTCCACATGCCATGCCCACCTGTAGATGGAGATGTTCTCAACCATCTCCTTTGTGTCTGCATCCTGCAGCGAAATGCCCCTCGGAGACACTGTCAGAATCACCTTCTGGAACTTGCGAGCTCCCACCCGTGCCTGGCAGTGGGGAGACACCAGAGACCTCTGCAAATTGGCAAGGGTCTTCACCCCCCCTCACTAGCAGGAGTCCTCCAGACCCTGTATGGAGTGCCACCCAGTTGGACCCTTGCTGGAAAGGCTCCTGCTGTACAGATGGGAAAGCAGAGCCTGAAGATCAGGCATGCCTTGCATAGAACACCCCTGGAATGCGTTCACACTACTGCCATGCACATGGGAAAGGACAGACCCCACCTCTCCCAGTACTTCACCCTCCTCCTCTCCATGCTGTGACAGGCACAGCTCTGCTCCTAGGCATGTTCCTGGTGCAGAAGCAGGCAGCAGCAGCTGTCCTGCAGGAAGACAACTTCCCCCACAGCACAGAGGCAGAGACTAGCCATCCTCCTGCACACCACCCTCCTCTTGGAGGGAGGTTCCTCTTGGGAACAGCACAGTCCCTCACTGGGGTTCAGGGCTGGGACACGGACACTTCCCGGAGTCCAGGGGCTGGCTTCTGAATCGTCTCTTTTCCACCCCAGCACAGCAGGGCCCCAGGGCCACCTCTCACCGTGGCCACGATCCTGCGGATGGCAGCAGCAGCCATGTCTTCTCCTTTGGGTTTTTCTACCAGCGTCATGCCTAGATACTTGAGTGTGAAGCACATCCCCTCAAGCAGCGGCTCCTGCATATCAGCCCAGCTCTCGGGAAGCTCTGCAAAGACAAAATGCTTCAGAAGCCACATGCCAGCAGCCCCATGGCTAGTCCCAGCAGAGCCAACCCCCCTTGTTGCAGCTTCACTGCTCCCAGCAGCAGCGCTGCTACCTGTACTCAGCAGGGCACTCTTCTGGCTCCATGACATTCTTGGAAGAGGAACAGAATGAGAGGACAATTCACTATCAAAGCTTTAGTCCTCCATCCCTGGAGGTACTGGCTCTTTCACAACAGATAGTAAGCTCCTGCCTATCTGTATAGGGCCTCAGATGCTGCAGTGTTCAGTGCTATCTGCAAAAACCTTGCATTCTATTTCACTACAAGCAAGATATTCTCCCTACTGCAGTCATCTCACCCACCTAAGCCACTGGCACACCTCAGGAACAGCAGCATTTGCTGCCACATTTGGTCAGATCAAAATCCCAGAGTTGTTCCAGTTCAACCAAAGCCAAACCCTCTGGTAGCGATCATCTGCAACAGCAGGCTGCCAGGGAAGGAGTAGCTAGCTCATCCAGCACTCAGGATCCAAGCTGAGGTGACTGGGAAGCAACTCCACCACAACGATTCCGTGTTAAGGAAGAGCTCAGACTAGTACTTCAAGGCTGCAAACTAGCTTCCAGGAAAACACATTTTATGGATGAACTCCAGTGCACAGAGGGAAGAGAGCTCCCATGTGCATTACTTTGCAGGTCACAGAATTAAAGGGGCACTGGCTTCTGTTTCCTGTGTCCTCCCTTTTCAAACCCCATCGCTGCAGTCAAGAAAAAACAAAACAAAACAAAACAAACCCCAATGGGCAGAGTCTGTTCACTGAAGAAAGATTCCCTAGGAACAGCTGTCAGCATCTCCAGCTTCCTTCAGAAACCAGTCCGTTTCACCAGCATGTTCTGCCACATCGCAGATGTGCTGGTGGGAGAAGGAGTCCTGGCCCTGCAGTCAGTCCCGGCACCACTACCGTTGGCAGAGAACACACAAGCACCACAGAAGCATCCATTTGACCTCTGCTCCCACAAGACAAAGCCACTGGCTTCAACAGAAAGTTGACTCTCATCAAAGGCAAAAGCTTTAGTTATCAGACTAGCGTGCCACACATGACCAATTCTCTTGTCCCAATGACTTTCTGGTGATAATTTTCCAGGAGAGCTGAAGCAGATGTTAGCACACATTTACTTTCCTCAAATCCCAAAGAGCACAAGGATGGTGGGAGAGGAGATATGCAGAAGGGCTAAGACACAGGGAGTCACAGTCTCTCTCTTCCTGGAGATTCAGTGCACGGGACAGGGAAGGAACAGGAACACAGAAGTTATACACTCTGCTACAAACACCAGGTTTGTACACTTCCCTGGGAATTGCCTAGCTATCTACTGTTCACACAAAGTTAATACTTTTCAGGGTTATTCTTCACCTCTTTCCTGGGATTAGCTCCCTGAACACTACTGGCACACTTGCAGAAGGCTCCGATTCATAATTGGAATAACCTGAACCCACAGGGAAATCAGGAGATCTTATCTGCACAGCATACTCCTGCACAAATGACAACTACCAGGGAACCCACCGGGTACCATGCAGGCGTCAGGGACCTCTATCCAGGGTAGAAGAGCACTGTCTCACTCTCTGAACTTTGAGAACAGCCCACACGTGCTGGGGCTGTCAGAGTGAGCTCCGCTGCCCCAACAAAGCCTTCGGACAGCTGTGACTGAGAAAGCTCAGGCACAGCCCTCCAGGGTCTGTGGGGTCAGCCTCGAATCTGGCCGTGCCACAGACAGCACGGCAGTCTGCCTGCAGCGAGCAACGTGCAGGCCTGCCCACACCTGCAGAGGCCCAGGCGCAGTGGCTCGGGGCAGCCGAGGCCTGCACAGGCTGGGGAGGGTGCCCACGGATGAGGCACAGCGTGTCCCAGCACCTGGCGCCGCCGGCACTGCCCGTCACAGCCGCTCAGGGCCTTTCAGCCCACCGGTGCGGGTGGCCTCAATTTAAAAGTGGGGCGAGAGGCTGGCAGCCGGGGGAGCGTGGGAGGGAGGGCCAGGCAAGCAGCCTACAGCCCTGCTGCCCACCTCGGCCTGCGGTCCCACAGCCTGCCCCGCCGCTGCCCCGCAGTCCCGCCAGCCTGCCTCGGCCCGCGGCCCCACGGCCCGGCCACGGCCGTGCCCCGCACCGCTGCCCACAGCAGACAGCGGCCGCGTCCCGGGCCCGACCAGACCGAGATGCCGGCTCCCAGGTAAGCCCCGGCCCGCGGCCCCCGCCCGCTCCCCGGGGGGGGGTTGGCAGGGGCGGCCCGACCCCCTCTCC
>JANZLQ010000017.1:29921625-29949880 GCA_026212715.1 Elanus axillaris | reverse complement strand
TTGGCTAGTTCAGGTCAGCTGCCCCGGCTATGCCCCCTCCCAGATCCCTGTGAAAATTAACTCTATCCCAGCTGAACTCAGGATACCAGGGAGGTAATCTCTCTTGATGAAAAGGGGATGCTTGCTAAAACTAGACATGTTTGGAGTTCTGCACCTATGGTTTGTTCATAGCAACTTGTTGGGAAAGGCATAGGGGATATTCCAGGGACAGGCTCAAGGCTGGCTGGAAATTGGCTAGGAGCAAAGAGAATGGAGATAATTTCCTACCTTGTGAATTTGGAGGGGGTACCTCCATGCCAAATGCAGGCTCCTTAAGTGGTTTAACTTCAGCCAACTTTACCTTGTTCAAAATCAGGTAGTAAGGGTGAGCGTAGGAGTCTAGGCACCCCTCTCTAGTCAGTGGAGAGAGAGCAGAACTCTCAGAGGGTGGCTTATCCTCAGGGGCCCGAGTAGTCCTCCAGTTAAACTAGAAACTTGTAAATGGCAGAAGTGAGAATCCCACACGTCTACTACAGTTGTCATCCCATACAAAAGGAATGGTAAGGTTTCTTTAAAAAGCAGAGTGAAATGATGTGAGGGGACATCTAAATACCCAAGTGTCATCTGTTACATAATCTTCCATGGCACAAGAAGTCTGCGTTCTTCCTCTGTGCAAGACCTCATACTGCATTTTCCCACTTTCTCTAGGTCATTGTGAAGAACCTCTCAACAGGAAGTCGAGTTGTGTTGAAATCCCAGTATGGTTATGAGATAGATGAGGTGAAGATCTTGGGGAAAGACAGGTATCTGGTGGCCCATACTTCAGACACATTATTGCTGGGTGACATCAGCTCCAACAAGCTCAGTGAGGTACTGGAAAATCTGTGGCATTTCTTGAGTGTCAAATGCTTAACTTTGTAACTCAAAGGATATGTTTTCTGCATGGGAACAATATATCTGTTTTCAAAGATTCATAGAATAATTCAGGTTGGAAGGGACCTTGGGGGGTCTCTTATCTAACTTTCTACCCAAAGGAAGGTCAATATCAAATTCAGATGTCATTGCTCAGATCCCACAGTCCCTCTGATCCCGTTTCAATGCTTTACTCTCCTTGTGTCTCTTTGGAATTGCTGTTTTAATTTATAACTGTTTCTCACCCTTTCACTGTGCATCTGCCAAAAAAAAGCCTGGCATCGCCTTATTAGAGGTCTCTTAAGCCTTCCCTTCTCCAGGCTGAAGAAGCCAAATTCCTTCAGACTCTCTTTGCAGTGCAAGTGCTTCAGCCCCAACCATCTTGATGGCACTCTGCTGAACTTGCTCCAGTTTGTCAATGCCTTGTACTGGGGGGCCCAAAACTGGATACTGTACATATGTACATTCCAGATGTGAACATATGAATCTTAGTGTGTTTTAAAAAAACAAACAAACAAAAAAAAAACCAGAAACACCATTCATGACGGCAGTACCACGGCTTATGCCAGTGTCATTTCTGGTACCACACAATTCATGCAAAACTGTCTATACCCTGAGCCTCACAGAGCACTGACTGCCGAGCCTATGTGCCAAGCCTGGAGAATGTGGGCAGTAGGTTAGTGTCTGATAAAAGTATTAAATAGGCTTCAGGACGTATGTGCTTTGTTCACACAGGTATCATATACTTTTGATCAGGCTAATAATGGTGTGCTTATCAACCTAGCTGGGAGCAGAGCTCCTGACTACAGATTTGAGTTGGAGGATACTGATACTTGGTAATCCAACTGAAAATCTGGCCAGACTAAATCTCCCAGGTTTCTCTACATCATACTGCACAGAGGAGTTTTTCTTTCAGTTGCACAGCTATACTTACTTCTTATAAAGAATAGGGTTGTGAGTAGTCCGTTTGCCATCATAATGTCTCACTGGAGTTTTGTTGAAGCAGTGAGTTGGAGCTCTTGCTCAAGGAGGGAAGAGGACAGCTGCAGCTTTGGCTTTCAGTTTTCTGCCTCTCTGACCACTTACCTGTTGTCATCACAGTAGCCATTCTACTATCCAGTGCTCTTCTCAAATTCCAAATCAGTTGGTCCCCTGCTGGCACTAGGCTGATCAGTCATTGCTAACATGACCCCAAAAAAGAAGCTTTTCAGTGACATGTGGTGTGGAGATTCTGCCCCCACAAATGGTAGTACTGATTCTGTGGAGAAGACTTATGGAGGCAAAGGGACTGTTGGGGGTGCTTTTTATAATAAAGTTAGTCTAAGGAAGGTGGAGAAGTGCTTGTGAAAGAGTAGGGTAGAGAGAGTACATAAAGGCCCCTTGTCCAGAAGGCAATAAGATACTACACAAAGAGAACAGGAGTCTGAAACAGAGGTTAAAAAAAGGAGAGGGAAGTGAGGAGCGTGCAAGCTGGGAATGACTGAACAACAGTGTTGACAGCTGAAGAGCTGGAACATGATCCCTTCTGCAGTGTACTTGGTATCTCTTGTGGGAGTTGAGAGCTGGACGGTGGACCACAATGCCTGCAACCTGGTTCCCTGCAGGAGCTGTCAGGCTGGCATTTGCTCACTCGATGCCATTGCTTTGTAGGTAGCCTGGCAAGGATCTGGAGGGAATGAGAAGTTCTTCTTCGACAATGAGAATGTAAGTTGAATGGGACATAAATGGTGAGTAAAGCTTTGTGCACCAGCAGAAGAAGTGTGAACTGCATTTCTGGAAAACCCTGTTTCTCAGCAGTTTCCTGGACTTACGCTCTCCTTGCAGATCCTGATCTGCTTCCTCCCCATACTTGCCTTTTCCACATGCCAGGTACAGAAGAAACTTAGTGTGTGGACTGTCCAGTTATACAAGTCATAACCCTACAGGAGAGAGGAGCAATAAAAGAACAACAGCTAGAGAGGATCTTAGAGATACAGAGTACAGCTGTCACGGTGACAGCTTGGCTCCTGCAGGACTGATATGCCCAGAATTAAAATCCCCAACCCTGAGGAAAAGCTGGCAATCACAACAGGAAGCCAAGGACAATTCCTTACTCATCCCAGAGGGTTTGAATTTAGACTTGTGTGCAGTAGAGTTCTTTTCTGCACACCTCACTGGTAGGTATGTGCTGACCTGGCTTTTCTGTAAGAGAATATTCCCCTCTCACCTTCAGGTCTGCATGATCTTTAATGCTGGAGAGCTGACACTGGTGCAATATGGAAGCAATGACATCCTGGGTTCTGTCCGCACAGAGTTCATGAACCCTCATCTTGTCAGGTAAGTGTTACACCTGCTTGTGTGGCCAGTACAGGCATTTTGTGAGAGTGACCTCAGATATATACACTTGGAAGTGTCCCACGCTGTGGAATGCAGCCCCCAGACACTGGGACCTGAGTAATCTGCTTCTGACAGTCAGCAAAGGTGGGGTTTAATTGCTCGGTTACACCTAATGGTTGTAAAGTTTTAGAAGCACAAGAACCCATTTTCCTCTGGTACATGCTTATTGAAGCCTGCCTTGGCTGTTGCTGAAGCGGGACCTCCTGTGCATGTACTCAGGGATCTCTGCATCCAGCTGGTCCTAGTACAGCATTGTCAGGGACTCTAGATGCCAGCAGGACCTCCTCTGTCCCTCTGAAATACCATACTCCATTTTCTGATTCGAGGGAAGGGAGGATCATGGGTTGCTTGGAGGTGGAAGCAGTGTAACTAATTTGCTACTGGGGACCCTGGTTCCAGAGGGGCAGCTCTTGGACTGAAGCTGTGAATCAGAAAGGTTTGTTCTCACTTGAGGCAACTGTAGGTACAATGCAAGAGTCACAGGTCAGAGACCTGCAGGAGGCTCCCTGTGCCTGGGGAAACTGCAGGTAAGACTGGCAGGGACTACGTGATTCAGTCCTGTGAATTTAGAGAGTAGTAAAGGTAATGGTCATCATTCCTTCAAATAACAGTGTCCGTATCAACGAGAGACGGCAGAGAGGCGTGGAGGAGAACAAGAGACTGGCTTATCTGGTAGACATCAAGACCATAGCAACAGGTAAGTGTAAATCTCCCTCCCCTGTATTTTGCCAGTCTTCCTGATTCCTTTGCATTTTCTGTGCCAGGCGGCATATCCCTGAAGGTCCTTTTTGCATTCACTCCACAAGGCAGCATATTCCCAAAGGCCCCCTTTGCATTCACTCTGCCTGGCAGCAGACCACTAGAGGCCGAGCTGTCCTGCTTTTGGCATGTTGGCTGCCTGGAGTGGACACAGCTGTGGAGTGGCTGTGACTGTGACCTGGACCTGAGATTCTGTGCAGATCAGCATGATGATATTGCTGCCTGCGCTGCTTGTAATCTGTGCATGCTTACAGAAGGGTGGAGGGAGTTCCTGCTGTTGATAAGGCATCAAGATAAAATGTCACTGCAGTCTGCTTGTCATGTCACAGTGTGTGTGCCAGGGGATCCTGTCCTAATTGGGCCATGGGCAACTGATCCCCACAGGACAGCATTGAATGTTCAGCACTTTGGGGCACATTAGGTACTTACACTGTTTCTCCTTTCTTTCCTTCCCAAGTGAACCTTGTTGGTGGCTACAACACTGGCACTATCAGCCATGACAGCAAGATTGATTGGCTGGAGCTGAATGAGACAGGCCACAAACTACTCTTCAGGGACAAGAAGATGAGGGTGAGGCAGGCACATTGCGGGGGACCGTGGCAAGGTGGCATGCCTGGGGAGAGGTAAAGACAGATCAGCCTGAATGGTGGGAGGGAAATGAGAAACACATCTGAAGTACTGGTAATTTTTTGACCACTTCCTTGAGAAAGATAGATGATGTTCAGATTGCATGAGCTGGCAACATTGCACGTTTGGTCTTGAGTCACGGCTAATTCTGAAGTTGCTCCATCTTGCTCCATCTCGTCACACCTGAAAATGAAAATCACAGACTCTTCTGCTCTGAGGTGGAGACAAGTGGGATAATCTCAGGATTAGGACCCTAATGTTGCACTTAAACATGCAAGTTAAAAAAAGGTGTTCTCTGCAACAGCTTGGCTTATATCTGTAAGATGAACTCTAATTCTTTAAAACGGCATAGTCGCAAACAAATAGCGTGTTCGATATGGCCCTTGGTTTGTGCTGATTCCCAGACCATGACTAAATGTTTTCTGGGAGAGTACTAGTAAACCCAAAACTATGCCCAAAATCACAGTAATGCTCTTGCACTACAGATCATGATGTGCAGCTGCTCACCTCATGTCTTAGCCATGTTTAGTTTAGTTGTACATATACAGGTGAAGAAGCTCACTGCAGCAGGCCAGAAGATGTGTTTATCAGTATTACAGTTCCACTCAGTTCACTATCAAGCCTTCTTCACTGTTAAGAAAGTGAGACTCCTTGACTGCTTGACTTCATTTGCTCCTCTTGTCACAAGAGTGTCCTGAGAAGAGAACATGACCTTCTTGACAATGGTGTAATTCACATCCAGAATTTCTATGCAGGTGACCCAGGTGCTGTGGCAGACCCCAGCTATAGCACTGCAGCTCATCACAGGATGGTTTTAATTGCTCAAGTTCAGATCCCATTGGGGGCTGTCAGTCTGCAGTAGAATATTTTGATGTTGGCTGTACCTCTCTCCTTAGTCCAAGGATGGGTGAACTGTTATGTTCATACATTCATATGTGTTGAAAACCCTGAGAACTTTCTCAGCTTCATCTCAGAAGAAACTCTGAGTTCACCCCTTACATTTCAGACAGGAACCCTAGTCTTCTTCACTGAGCTGCCCCTCCTTCATCATTTTTGGCAGCTTGACCCCTAAGGTTGCATCATAGATTGTAGGAGGTGCAAAGATATCTTCTTGCCTGGGAATAACAGATCTCCAATTAACTACCTGTCTGCTTGTCACTCACACATAGGCTGATTCATTGCTACCAAGCTTAACAGCTAGCAACTAGAGCACTCAACTTTGTAGCCAAAGATTGCAGTGCATACATCTGCCACCTCACGAACTTTTCACCACAGACCTCTCTCACAAGAGGGTGCTAGAGGTAGTCTTTCTTGCACAAAGACTGTAGTTCTGGTTCTGGGCCATCGCAGAACAAGGGCTCCTACAAGTAGTTTGTGATTCCAGAGAAATAGAAGGAACAGCCCAGTGTGGATTTTCAAAAAAATGTAATGCCTGCGTCTGCATTAGAGGGCCTCTCTAATCAAGACCCTCTTAACTCTCAGAAGGAGGATTGTTCCACGTCCCCAGCTCTTTAGGACACTACTTTCACATATCCATTAAAGTATCCATCAAGAATGACCTTCGCTACAAAGGAGACTGAATCACTGCCAGTAGCAAGGGCTTCTCTTTGGGCTCTGCTGCGCTGATACTCTTCAGAAAGGTACTAACAGTGACTGCAACCTGCACCAGTTGAAACAGGCTTCTATTTGGAGGTGATATGTACATTTTCACAAAGCTGTATATGTCCTATCATGGGAGAAGAGAGAACTTTCCCAGCAGTGTCTTTTTACATTTATTGCTGCAGTCTTGTTCAGTTTATATTTGGTTCCTCTAATTTACTGTCTCAACAAGAGACAGTGGCATCATCAAGATTGCTGTTGCCTCTTCTGGCTCCTTTTCAGGCCTCTCAAGAGGCTACACAGACAGCTCCTTCATTAAATACTGCCACCAGCCTAAATCAGATAGTACCATGATTCTCCTAAGCTATGTTTGTACCTAGTTCTCCAAGCAGTTTGGTACAGACCGAAACAGGGACTTTCTTGTTCTCTTTTGACTGGTATGTCATGAGACTAGCACAATTCTCTCTTCTTTTTCTCACCTATGACAAGGAGCAGAAACAGCCTAGGACTTTTAAGTTACGAGGCATCATACATCTTTGTTATGCCACTTGTCAGGTTACACCTTCCAAATTGTCAGGTTTGTTTCAGGGCAGTGTATTCTGCAAACACACACCCTCTCACCTTATTGGCAACAGTTCTTGCAATAGGAGTCTACGTGGGATGGACAGTTCAGCCCAGAATTGCAGGGGAAGGTCCTTCTTGGTCCCCCAGTTTGTTTGCATGAAGGACTGAAAAGACCATTCTCCTGTTCCAGCTCTGCAATTGAGAGGGAACTGAAGCAGCACAAGGCATATTCTGGTTTATATACACACATGCCTAGGAATAAGGAAGGCAGGATCTAAGCATGCTGCTTAAAATGCTGCAAGGGTTAAAAAAGGTCTTAAGGTTTGGATAGTAAGGTGTGTAAATAACAGTGTGGGAGTTCAGGCTACATATCTTAGAAAAAGTCTGATTCCTGGTTGATAATACCTGTTTATAAGATGCTTGGTCTGGTGTTCCTGCCATGTTCATGTGAGCTAGCAGCCCAGCCATGAGCCAGGCTGAACCTTTTTCTCCTCTTCCCCCCTCTAGTTGCAGCTCTATGACATTGAAAGCAGCACCAAGACTACCATTTTGAACTATTGCTCCTATGTGCAGTGGGTCCCAGGCAGTGATGTCGTGGTGGCTCAGAACAGAAACAACCTCTGCATTTGGTATAACATTGATGCTCCAGAGCGAGTTACCATGTTTCCTCTGAAGGTAAAACTCTGGAGACTTTGATTACCTCCAGCAGTTTCTGTTACTTCTTGCTCATGTGTGTGGGAATTGTCAGGGTGGTATTGCGGAAGGGAGACAGAAGGGAACTGCTAGTTTCTTCTGGACAAACTATGAGTTCATCTGTCAGCTCATCTGCCACTTTGTGGCAGGCATTTCTGGCAGAAGATGGAGATAGTTAATATAGCAAGGAGTTGCTCAGTGCCTTTTTCCTTCCCTCTGATGAGATAAGGGTGGTGTCTGCTCAGTGTGAGCTCATTCAGCAGAACTTTAATCTGCAGAGCTGTCGCAGTGCTGTCCTCACAGCCCTGCTACCCCACATACTTCAGGAGAATGTGGGAGCATTGATAGCTGGTACTCTTTCCAGGGGGATATTGTAGACTTGGAACGGAATGATGGAAAGACTGAAGTGATAGTATCTGAAGGGGTGAACACCGTGTCCTACACTCTGGATGAAGGCCTCATAGAGTTTGGAACTGCCATTGACGATGGGGATTATCACAGGTAAGTGCTAGAGACACCACATGGTGATGGCAGGTACCCCACTTGAAATAACGGACATCTGAGAGTCAGTAATCCATGAACTACAGCAGCACACAGCTTTCCATACAGAGTTATAGTTTAGGTTCTGAGCATGATGTTGGTACCATGTCTGGCTATGATGCACAACAGAGTCCTTCAGGAGTGAATATGCAGCTTTTTCATCCTCACAGCATTGTGTTTTCAAACTCAGGGGCACAAGAGACTGGCCAGTCTGGTCCCATTGACACTGATAGAAATTCACTGAAGGCAGTTTTCACTTAACTGAAGTGAATCAGTGTGTCTTCCATAGCAGCCAGATGTGAAGTGGTACTTGGGTGCTTTTGCCACTGCCCCTGCAGGGATAGTAACAGTGTTATGGAAACATTCAGGAGCTGTACAGAGTAAAAACTGACTGCCTGAAGCAGTGATGGTAGCCACCTGGGCACTGCTGACATTGTTACAGGGTTTTAAAATTGACCAGGGGAGAAAATGTCACATATTCAGAGCACTGTTACCGCTTGAGAGACTTTGCACCAGGAACTTGCTTCAGACACAACACTTCAGACTTGCCCCACACTACTACAGCCACGTGCTGATCATAATGCCTCTAAGTACCTTAGCCAGATAGGGATCACCTAGACCTCTGAATTTTTCCCTGATATGTCAAGCAAGCCCTGTGTTTATATAATCCTCTTCAGAACTGGTCACGCCCAGCTTGCTTTGTTTTCAGTGCAACTCTTGTTAGGAAGAGACTCCTATCAGCCTAGGATTTTCCTCAGAGAGCTCTTCTATTCTGTTATTGAAAGTCTGCAATTCCCTCTCTCTCAAGGGCTACTGCATTTTTGGAGACACTGGAAATGTCCGCAGAGACTGAAGCCATGTGGAAGACTCTGAGCAGACTGGCTTTGGAAGCTAGACAGCTGCACATTGCAGAGAGGTACAGGAAGCATCTATAACATCTTTCTGGCTTAAACACTGTTTTTGCTGAATCCCTCACAGAAGCCAGGGTCTAACTAAAGATGTGACCTTTTTGTGCAGCCTGGAAGATTCACTGCATTGGAGAATTAAGTGTTCTCTATTCCAGGCAATGACTTTACCCTTTCATCCTAGACAGTAATGCTAGAACTGGGGACAAGAAGACATCACTCTGTAGCATAAATTTTTGCTGATAGCAACCCATAGCAGTGTATAGCAAGGCTTCAGGGAGCTGACAGACATTGACAAGCTCAGCTCAGCTCTGAAGCCTGGGGAAGTGAAGCATGAGCACTGGTCATGTCAATGGCTTCTCCCATGGAGCAGGGCTAGAGGGCACATCTGAACATGGGTCTTGGCAAAATCCTTCTTCTGAAGCAGGGCTACCCCACCTCTCCAGCTTGCAAAGCTGGGTCTGCTGCTCAGGTTCTGATTTTCTTTTCTTGGATCAAAAGTGGGCAAGAAAACCCAGTTACTGACTAGCTGCTTTGCTCTTTCCAGGTGCTTTGCAGCTCTGGGCAACATGGCAAAGGCTCGATTCCTGCATGAAACCAATACCATTGCTGACCAGGCAGCTCAAGAGCACGTAAGTCAAACTTTTTCTGCTGTGCAGGGCAGCTGCTTTCCTGTAAACACTTGCATACATGTTGTCTTCTGTGTCCATGCTCACCAGTATCCTGCTATAGACCAATACGTGGTCGTGTAGAAACTGCTGACATAATCTTTCATCCACGCTTGCCAGGTCCCTCTTCTGGCTAGCCATTTCATATTGCTCCTGTCTTCTCACTTCTGTGAGGCTCTTCTGTCTTCTTTAGTTTCTGTAATGACACAGACCCCACCTGCAATCACCTCCCTTGTATCACTCCAGAGCCTGTTCTTTCACTCAGCAAACTGATTGAGCTAACTGCTTTTGTCTGCAGGGTGGTGATGGTACGGACCATTATCTGGTGCGTGCCCGTTTGGCCATGCTAGACAAGAACTACAAGCTGGCAGAGATGATTTTCCTGGAACAAGTGAGTAAAGGAACAAGGAGCAGAAAAGGTCTCATTTATTTCTGAGCAGAAAGGGTTGTGCCCTGGTATGAAAGAGAAAAGGAGGAGGTTGCTTATTCCTTGGGGAAGAGTTTTTGCCCTGAAATAGAAGATGTTTTTTGTTCCAAGGTGTAGGATTGCCCTGAGGTGCATGAGGAGAGTGAGGGAGGATGTATATCTATGTAAAGGGGATGGTATGCTTTTGCAAGTGCCTTCTGGCCATCTAACCCTGCCCACTATGAGAGCCCAGTGGCAATGTATCTGCTAAATGGAGGCTTCAGGTTGACACTTTTCTCTCTGACACAGAATGCCACAGAGGAGGCCATGGACATGTACCAGGAGCTGCACATGTGGGATGAATGCATTGTGGTTGCCGAGGCCAAGGTACAGAATATAGCTGTGCTGGACTGTGGGCGGGGCTGTCTTGATAAAGTCTTCTGGTTGGGAGTCCATTCAAGGTCTGGGTTCTCTTCACCTACCCTATCAGGACCTCACTTCTGCTTGGAGGGGCTTTCGCTGATGTAGGTATGGACCTGGGTGAATACTGAGGGAGAAAAGCTACTGAAATTGGTTTAGGAGTATCTAGGGCTTTGAAAAAGAATGGATGATGCAGTGGTACTCAGGGCTGGCATTACGGTTTCTGCTAACTGGGCAGCAAGGCATCTTGTGCCATGAACTAGCTTTTCAGAGCCTGCAGGATGAGCAGGACAACATCTTGCCTTGCTCAACCAATGCTGCATTTCTCAACAGGGACACCCGATGCTGGATAAGTTGCGTCGGGGTTACTACCAGTGGCTGCTGGATACCCAGCAGGAAGAGAAGGCTGGGGAGGTCCAAGAGGGACAGGGCGACTACCTTGCAGCCATCAGCTTATACTTGCGGGCAGGGCTGCCAGCCAAAGCAGCACGGCTGGCCATGAGCAGGGATGAGCTCCTGACTAATGGGGATGTCATCAATAGGATCTCCACGGCACTGATCAGAGGGGAGCTGTATGAACAGGTGAGTGGCTCACCCCACTTCTTTGTGGCATCAAAGCTCTTACCCTGTCCTCTGCACCTGTGAGTTACAGAGGGACTGAGCTGGAAAGTAGCAGATGTAATTGTGTGTTGATAAATTTGCAGTTAATGATTGGGAGGAAATCCTAACTGCATCCATTATAGACGAGTGAGGTCTAGAATTACTGTTATTAGTCAGGAAAAAGATCACAACTCACTGGTGACCTGTCTCTGAAACATAAGCTGAGTGTTCATTCATAGCCAAGGAGGCCCTTGGGAAGACAGAAACCAACAGGAAAGGAGTTGTGAAACAAATAGAAAACTTGATATAACTGTGAAAATGTACAGTGCTTCCTCATAGTAGAACAAAAAATGATGGTACAGCTTTCCTATAAAGATAGTCTAAATGGAAAAGCTAAGGAAGAAAAATAAAGTAGGTTATGAAGACAGTCTGTAGAGCCATGAATACTGTTGTCATGGTTTAACCCCAGCCAGCAACTAAGTACCACACAGCTGCTCACTTACTCCCCCCTCCCCATGCAGTGGGACAGGGGGAGAAAATCGGGAAAAGAAGTAAAACTCATGGGTTGAGATAAGAACAGTTTAATAAAATGGAAAAGAAGAAACTATTAATGATAATGATAACACTAATAAAATGACAACAGTAATAATAAAAGGATTGGAATATACAAATGATGCACAGTGCAATTGCTCACCACCTGCTGATCGACACTCAGTTAGTCCGCGAATGTCCCCCACTCCCCCCAGTTTATATACTAGATGTGATGTCCCATGGTATGGAATACCTCATTGGCCACTTTGGGTGAGCTGCCCTGGCTGTGTCCCATCCCAACTTGTGTCCCTCCAGCTTTCTCATTGGCTGGGCATGAGAAGCTGAAAAATCCTTGACTTTAGACCAAACATTACTTAGCAACAGCTGAAAACATCAGTGTTACCAACATTCTTCTCATACTGAACTCAAAACATAGCACTGTACCAGCTACTAAGAAGACAGATAACTCTATCCCAGCTGAAACCAGGACAATCATAGAGAAGGGAAGTGATTATTCTCTGTGTCTAATAACAAAAAATTAGTAACTTATTATTATTAGGTAATGGTTTTTTAAAAAAGTGTGTTTTTCACACAGCACATAATCACGTTAATGGAAGAAAGCAGTGCTGAGTCTGACCAGTGTACAGCTTGGTATCCTGGCCAACAGTTGCCTCTTGCAGATGTTTAAGAAAGGAATGTAAAGAGCAGGGCAGACAAATATAGGGTGGTACTTCCCCTAGTGTACTTTCATAGTTTCCAGCAGTTTGGAGACTATAGTGTACCTGAACTGTTTTATTTTTATGTTTAAGAGCTCTTGATAGATTTTTCTTCCATGAGCGTGTCAAATTATTGTTTGAACCACGTGTACTTTTTGATCTACAATGTTGACTCTGAGTTACCCAGTTGAGTTACATGTTGTGGAAAAAAAATAGTTCTTTTTGCTGGCCTATTTTATGTGCCCTGCTTATATTACATTTCTCCAGTCTCATTTTGCCTTTGGCATTTTCTAACCAATTTATTTTGACCCAAGGTAATTTTGTGCTTTTCCAAACCTGTCACCTTTTCTTAAGTCTTCAGTTGAAAGAGTAACTGTGGAACTCATTGCTGCCAGATGCTTTGTTACCAAAAGTATGAAAGGTCCAAAAGTGGTTAGACAAATCACGGAGGTAGTCTGTCAAAAGCCATTAAATGTGATGATGTGAGGGCATCATGATGGAAACTCAGGAAGCTTCTGTGATGCAGATTGTCAGAGACAGATAGATAGAATGGAGGAAAAGCTGGTATATACTTGCTCTCTTCTTACAACCTTTCTCTAGTTGTGTGCTTTCGCCACCATTCAAATACTGAAGGGCATGAATCTTCAGTCTGCCAGGATGCCCTTTCTTATATTATGTTCGAAGTTTGACAAGCTTTGAGCTTCATCCCATGCTGTTGGCCACCACCTTTTCCTACAGGGTAAAAACCTGCTGCAAAAGGCTGAGTTTCCCCCTTCACTACTCATGCCCACGGCTCCCATATGATCATCTGTATAGCAAAGCTCCGAGGGGCTGTGGTCATAGCAAAGGCTGTTGCTGGACAAGCCACTGTACAGACAAGGGAGGTTGTCTCAAAAACTCTTGTCTTGTTAGAAGGTGGTACACCAGAAAAAGACTTGGGGTATGTCAGTTGGCAGAGGGGACAATGGTCTCAGCACATGCAGTCTTTCCTAGAAGTTCCCGTTATCCCCATGCTTTTGATTAGTGGGGAAGACATAGCTGATGGAGAAGTCTGTGTGGCAGGACTGACAAGCTCTGTACATGGGACTGGTAGGGTACATGATGATGTGGGGAGATAGTGGCTCTGGAAACTGGCAGTTTGTATTTGTCATTAGGCTGGAGACCTGTTTGAGAAGGTTGGGAACACACGGAAGGCGCTGGAGTGCTATTGCAAGGGCAGTGCCTTCCTGAAAGGTACTGTGCTAAATATGTTTTTTCCCCCATCCATCCCCAGCAGGAGCCTGGGTACTCTGGCGTGGTGGTAACATGAGCTATTGCCCTGGTGCCCAGAGATGTGTAGGTGCTCTGAAGCTTCCATGTATAATCTCATTCAATGTATGTATTTTTACATAGTTGTACCTGCACGCACAGTCCCAGAACAGCATCCTCTTCCCAGGGCCTTGATCATGCTGATTGCACCAGCATGGATTTGGTCCAGCTTTCCAGAGGATCCAGATTGCTGGGTAGCCTGTTGGAGCTGGAGGGGATTAGACAGTTGCCATTCCCCTCCCTCTGCACCCCATCCAAGGCCCATGTTCCCCTCACAGTTCTGCTATCTTGCTGGATTCAGTGTAACAGCTATCATGTCCCCTTACAGCAGTGGAGCTGGCTCGCCTGGCATTTCCTGCAGAAGTTGTGAAGCTGGAGGAGGCCTGGGGAGATCATCTGGTGCAGCAGAAACAGCTGGATGCTGCTATTAACCATTATATCGAAGCCAGGTGGGGGCAGGTGATGGCTGCATAACCAGCAGCAGTATAACCTGGCAAGCTACGAAGTTGATATGGTTTGCTTAAATCAACAGGGGGTTTTGCCTGAGTAAGCCCCCCTCGACCCCGATTTGCCGGCCAGTGCACCTAGTGCTTATGTGCAGCCTCTTCTGGCTGCAACCATGGATACCTTCCCACATCTCTCCCAAGGTCTTCATCCCTGATTACTTCTCCTTGCTGTTGTAGTTCTTCATTCTTTCCCCTTAGCTTTCCCAGTTATTCAGATCCGATCACTTTGGTCTCCCTGGCTTAATGCAGCTGGAGGAGATGGCTGGTGGCTGGCTGTAGAGAGTCATGTTTTTGATGCTAGGTGCTCAGTTAAGGCCATTGAGGCAGCCGTGGGAGCCCGGCAGTGGAAGAAGGCCATCTACATTTTGGACTTGCAGGACAAACAGACAGCAGCCAAATATTACCTCAAGATTGCCCAGCACTATGCAGCTTTACAGGAGTATCAGGTGAGGCCACAGACCACAGTCATTGCTGCTCTGTCTGTGCCTTGGGACTGCTGAGTGTAGTAATTTCCCTACAGGTTGCGGAAGAGCTGTATATCAAAGGAGACCAGACCAAGGATGCCATTGACATGTACACACAAGCCGGGCTCTGGGAACAGGCTCACAAGGTAGAGTCAGAAGCCAAAGCTCCTGGGGACCTCACCCTGCTTTGTGAAATGTCTTTCATCAGGAGGTGGTGATGCCTTGTGCACCCAAAGGATGCATGTAAGGGTACAGGAAATCAGGCCCTGGTATTGACATCCTGTCTGTGTCCTTTACTTCAGCATCCCTGTGTGGGCGCACCTGTGACACAAATAGCACTCTCCAAGGGGGTTGGTCCTGTGTGCTTTGATCACAGTAACAAATGACTACCCATTCTCTGCAGAACGTATAGCATATACACCTGTTTGTAATGGGAAGGAGATTGGTTTTCCCCTTCTCCTTCACTACCATGTATCAAGAAATTGCTGGGCGGTGTGCTGTAGTTTCTCCCATGTGTGTTCCTTTTGGCAGCTGGCGATCAAGTGTATGAGTCAGGAAGATGTGTCTGTGCTCTATATAACCCAGGCCCAAGAGATGGAGAAGCAGGGCAAGTACAAAGAAGCAGAGAGGTGAGCATCTTCCTTGGTACTAGTCCAAGACTAAGCCCTGAAAAAATGGCTGTAGTGAGGAGGAGCCCTTTCTTGGGTGGGAGTAGAGTTTGGGACTAGGGTTTGGAAAGGTCAGAGGTACTCTCTCCACATGTGGAGACCTAGAGCTGATGTTTCAGAGTTCATAGGAAAAGAAGTTACTGACTGTTGATGTATCTTTGTCCACCAGGACAGAAAGGAGGTCCAGGTGGGGTGCAGCTGTCTCATGTAGCAGAGGAAGTATGGCAAGGCTTTTCCCCACTGCAGAGTGCTACACCTGATCTGTCATGGTCAGCTGAGGATAAGATATGGGAAGTGGAGTGTTTCCCATCCAGGTTACTGATGTTGCCAGGTCTAGATTAATAACCACACAATGAGGTTAGTAGGTACAGGGACAAACACAGCTGTGTATCTGATGCCATGGTACCTGATCTCAAGGATGCCCAGTACATAAAAGGGGGCATTACAGCTGGTGAAGTCACGCTGGGTTGAATCTTTCTGCTGGCCTATATGAGTAAGTTGAGCTGACATTGTCACGTTACCATCCCAACAGGACTGACAGCCTCAGGTTGGAGGCCAAGATGAGAACAGGTCACAGAAGCCCAAAGGCTCCCTCCAAGTCACAACTCAGGTTGACAAGTGAGGATGGAGGGAATAACTTTACCCTACTGCAGCTGATAGTGGCATAACAGAAGGGCTCTAAGCAATGTTCAGCCTTGCAGCCCACAACAGTCATGCTGCACACCAGTCGTGCCTTTTGGCAGTGTGTCCAGGACCTGACTTCAGCTGGGCAGGATGCAGGGAGACTGCAGGGACTGCTTATGTCCTCAGCTGAGTCATTTGAATGTGCTTGTGTTCCCAGGCTGTATATCACTGTGAATGAACCTGATTTGGCCATCACCATGTACAAGAAGTGCAAGATGTATGATGAGATGGTTTGTCTAGTGGCCAAGTACCACAAGGACTTACTCAGTGACACCCATCTGCACCTGGGCAAGGCAAGTGCATCTCATGGCAGGGGATCAACTAGACCAAGCAGGGACAAAAGTGCCACTAACTCATTGCCTCTGATTGCAGGAGCTAGAGGCAGAGGGACGCTTACAGGAGGCTGAGTACCACTACCTAGAAGCTAAGGACTGGAAGGCCACAGTAAACATGTACAGAGTGAATGACATGTGGGAAGAAGCTTACAGGGTAATAACCACTTCACAGCTACCCCACTGTGCAGGGTTCAGGCTTTGACTGCAGGACCCTGGTTGGAACTGCTCTGTCTCTATTCACTGCAAAATTTGAAGACTTGGCATACACTACCTAGCTTCAGCATGTGACACAGCACTGGAGGTGCTTGCATCAGCTGCTCTGCAGCATTGCACCCCAAAAGCAGGGCTTGAGCCCTAGCCTCTCTGCAGCGCTGCCTTCCTCCAGGCACTGCTCTGCCTCCAACCACTGCACCATGTTGTACCTCAGAGGTATTGCTCTGCCCATAGCCACTCTGTAGCAGGCCCACCCCAGCACTGCTCCTCTCCAGTGTGGACACAGATTGCCAGGGGTCACTTCTGCTGACCTAACAGTAGTGTGGGCCATGCTGAGGAGACAGCAGCCTCCTTTCTGATCTGCTGTGTAAGCCTTTGTCTTGCTCCATCCAGTCCAGTGGTGGCTACAGAAGGGTTCCTCAGGAGAGAACAGCTGGTTTTGGTGCTCCCTCGCAATGACAAGCGTCATGTGAGAGGGGAGTCCTGGCTCAACCTGCTGAAGATTAAATGGATGCAATGGGCTCTTCCACTTTCATTGCTTTGGATAGGTGGCCAAGGCACATGGGGGAGCAAACTCCTATAAGCACGTGGCCTATATGTGGGCAAAGAGCCTTGGTGGAGAGGCAGCTGTGAAACTCCTCAGTAAATTCGGACTTCTGGAGATGGCCATTGACCACGCAGCAGACAGTGGGTAAGCAGGTCTATCAGCCCAGCACTTCTCTCCCATCTGCCTGACCTGAGAAATAAGGGGTGCCCCAAGATAACTTCATGCATGATAGCTGCAGGTCCAGGATATGGCATGTCTTCCCACCCCACCTGTATGTCTTCACGCAGGCATTCTGCTTCCTTGACACATCCTGCTTCCTGTCCACCTGTTAGTGTCTCAAATGTCAAGTCAGAGCTGGGCAGGCAAAAGCAGTTTGCCCTTTAGTCTCAGCGGGGTTGTCTTGTGAGAGCCTCTGAACATGGGAGAAGGTATTCCTCATGTCACCTCATAAGTAACTGCCTGCCAGAAGAGTTTTGGCCTCACTGCGCACCTGTCCAGCCATCCGACTGCACTGCCATTCACTGCTGCTCTCTTCCAGCTCTCCCACATCGCTAGGCTCAGGGGTGTCTTGTGACCTCCCCTTAGGATTGAACCAAGGGCCTCTGGCACTAAGAGCAAGTGTGAATGAGCTGAATTTCCTCAGTGGGGCCTCTACAAGCTCCTGTTCTCTGGTCAGGAACAGGAGGAATGGGCAGTGTGCATTCACTTGGGACCCACTGTATTCCCCTCTTTCCTCTTCCAGTGTCTTGTGCTCTATACTCGATATCTTGCTCTTAGTGAAGGTGCCCCCCTCACAGCATATAGTCCTGCTCTTACCCCATTTTCTCATTTGTTGCAGGGTCTTTGAATTTGCTTTTGAACTGGGCCGCCTCTCCATGAAGCAGAAGATGCCAGAGATCCACTTGAAGTATGCCATGTTCCTAGAAGATGAGGTAATTTTACCCCCTGGAGTAGGTGGGAGTTCTCTGGTCACTCAGGTAATTGAACAGTTGTCCTTAAGGGCTGCTGCAGCAGGCACTTTTATGGCTGCAGTCACTGCTTACGCAGAAAGCTCCACAATTACAGCCCCAAGCTTCCACATACGTCTTTGTTTCACAGATCCTCTCTGCCTCATGGTAATAGAGGAGGTCACGCGATGGTATCAGGGCAGGAAGGCATACAGGCAGGTTGTTTTCTCTCTCCTAGGGCAAATTTGAAGAGGCTGAAGGTGAATTTATTAAAGCTGGGAAACCCAAGGAGGCAGTGCTGATGTATGTATCGTTCCCCATCCTGGCCTGCTGCATCTCCTCTCGCTGTATGATGCCAGCCTGATTGCTTCTCCAGCACTGGTCTGCTCCTTGCCATCCTTGTTACATCTCATATTGATTTTCCTAGGTTTGTGCATAACCAGAACTGGGATGCTGCACAGCGTGTAGCTGAAGCTCATGACCCAGACAGCGTGGCTGATGTGCTCATGGGACAGGCACGTTTTGCCTTTGAGCAAAGAGAGTTCCAGAAAGCAGAGGCCTTCCTCTTGCGAGCACAGAGACCTGAGCTGGCCATAAAGTACTACAAGGTGAGTGTAGTCTGTAGCAACATCATTGCCTTCCTCTCTGGACAAGAATCCAGTTTGGATGGAGGAGGAGTGAAATCCATCTCCCAGCTCTCCCTGTCAGCTTAGTAGCCAAACAGAAACCATTTACTCAAGTGGTTCCTAGTAGAACTTAATTCTGGCCTGCGCTTAGAAGACTGATCCGGTAGAGATATCACAGCATAGCTTAGCTCTCTCATAGCTCTGGGAGGAAGTACCCTGCCAGAATTTGGATGGTCTTCAGGGGTAGCACGAGTGGGTGCATTTGGAGACTGTAAGTGCCCATTCCCCAGAGGTAGCTAGGATGGATGAGCACTTTTCCTTTGAGGTAGCTTGGGTGAATGGATAGACATAGGTGCCATTTTGGGGAAGGAAAGAATTGGATGGTGCTGCTGTGGTTGGTTTTTTCCAGTGGGTGCTCTGGCAAGATAACAGGAGAGGCTAGATGTGTTATGTAATGCCAGGAGTGTGGGGGATCCTGGTGAACTGGTGAAAATTTCTCCTCCCTGTTGTGCTTGCACAGGAGGCTGGCATGTGGAGCGAAGCCCTGCGGATCTGCAAGGAATATGTGCCTAGTCGGCTAGAAGAGTTACAGGAGGAGTGCGGCAGGGAGGCTGCCAAGAAGGGTTCCACGTAAGGAATGCTGTGGTCAGGTTGCAGGGAACAGACAGGTAGCTCTTCCCCTAGACCATTGTGCTGATGCCTCACAGAGATAGCCTGATGGGACCCCTGACATCCAGTTGTTTCGTTCTTGAGGACCCTGGAGTTCTTACTGCATAGGCTTCCTAACATCCTTCCTCCCTGCTCTGGGAGACTCCAGGCTTATTCTCACCATCCAAGGTCTCCCAGATGTCTTCTTGCCACTTACAGATCTCCAAGATCTCTTGTACCACCAGTGCATCTCCCCAGGGTCCTTAATCAATTCTCTCCGCAGCACCAGCTGTGTGCATTCCTTGTCACACACTCAGCCCCTTCTGAGGTCCCTGATTTACTTCTGCTGTGCACCTCCCTGCCCATGCCCTACACACTGTCTACAGGATCTCTGTGGCAGCGTCTCAGTCTTGCTTACAGCCTACATTCCTCCCTACAGGGGAACAGAAGGGCTGCTGGAGCAGGCACGGGAGTGGGAACAGGCTGGGGAATACGTGAGGGCAGTGGACTGCTATCTGAAGGTGCGGGATCCCAGCAACAGTGTCCTGATGGAGAAGTGCTTGCTGAAGGTACAGTTGGAGGCTGTGATTCCCTTCATCTGCTCTGCTGTCTAGGAGATGTCCCACAACCTGCAGTGCATCCCAGAGATATCTCAGTCACTAGATGACTGCTCTTTCTGCTTCTCGTTGTCTATGTCCGCCAGCCTTTGGTTTGTGTTCTTGTTCGTACTTTTCACTCATACCCGTGCCCCTGTACCACCTTCTGCAACAATTATGTCTTTGTCTGACCTTCTCCCATATGTGAAAGTAGCTGGGCTTTGCTTCTCTGAATTGCTGAAGTGGGCTGTCATTTCTTCTCCCCTTCCCCCATAGTTCAAGCACTCCTGACTCTCAGTCTTTTAGATGGGACTGAGCTCTTCCCAGCTTCATCCCTCTCTCAGATAGCTTTTATCACTTGTGCTCCTGTCAATTTCTTTTCACAGGCTGCTGATTTGGCCATTAAATTCTTGGGTCAGTCACAGAGCCTGGAGGTGACGCAGACTGTGGCTCCTCAGCTGGTGGCCATGAAGAAATACAGTGCGGTGAGGTCTGGCTCCTGCCCCCAGACTACTGAAGAAGCAGTGACATAGGAAGGGCGAGCTCTATCCAAGGGAAGGAGGCCAAGTCACATCCTGGGGTGATGGGTGGATGGGCCTATCCAGAGTTAGGCAGCACAGAGTCTTTGAAGAGGAGGAAGGACGGGAAGGGATCAAGGCCTGAAATAGCATGAGAGAGCCAGGCCTTGGGAAGGGACTTTCTGTTGTTGCTTGTGTGCTGGTCACTTCCAACAGCAGCAGCTCCAGCCTGGGCTGCAGGGTGCTGTTGGGGTTTCATCTCTCATGGGACTGTCTCTGGCCCTGCAGGCAGCTGAACTCTACCTCAACTTGGACCTCATCCGAGAAGCTATTGATGCCTTCATTGAAGGGGAGGAGTGGAGCAAAGCCAAGCGTGTGGCCAAGGAGTTGGACCCCAGGTATGCCCCAAACTTCTCAAAATATACTCTTCCTGCTCCTTCTGCCACCCCTAGATGATCCCATGTCCTGTCCGGTCCTGCTGTCCCAGGTTCCCTAGATTGTCCCCACAGTGGCCTTGCCATGCTCAACAGGGCACATTCTCCACACTGCCCTTCCCAAGCCATTTACCATCCTGACACTTTTCTGTTGCCACACATCCCATGAAAACAGTTATCCCCTTTTGTCCCATCCCTATCCCTATCTCCCTTTTCCTTGGCATAATCCTGTGCATGCATTTCCCTCCGAAAGTCCTGTGATCCCTTTCTCTCTCCTCGCACATCATATTGCAAAGAGCTGCCTAGTTCCTTTCTTTCCCCTTCTACCTACACTTCCAGCAGCAGGCCAGAAAGACATGGCACAGCTGTAAGTCCTCTTTTTCCCGAAGTAGACAAAGTTGAATCCAGCTTCTGCACTGGTGCAAGACACTATTAGTCTTGCTGCCTACTCAGATTCTTTCTACCCATTAGGTCAGAGGAGTATGTGGACCAGCGTTACAAGGAGTATTTAAAGAACCAAGGAAAGGTGGATTCGGTAGGTATTTGGGATATCTCACAGGCTAGGGAGTGACGTCAGGATCTGTGCAGATCCTTGGAGCCTTCCTCATAGGGCTTTTGCCTGAATACGCCCACAGGTGAGGAGTCTGTATGTGCCTGTGAGTTATGGTTTCTGCATACCAGATGGGTCACACTGGATCTGTGCTCCCATACCACAGAATGGGAGGGACTGTGTGTATGTGAAGAAAAGACCTGGGTGGGCTGATGCCTGCCTTGATGCTGGTAAGAAACCTTGCCTGCACAGTGAATTCATGGTTGTTTCCATCCCCAGCTGGTGGGAATAGATGTCATGGCTGCTTTGGATATGTATGCAGAGCAGGAGCAATGGGAGAAGTGCCTGGAGGTTGCAGCTAAACAGGTGAGTGTCTGTGCGAGTCCTCAGGAGACAGACGTGGGGTCCTGGCTCTCTGAAGCTGGGGCAGCAGGAATGAGTGGGCAGAGCAAAGCAGTCATTTCTGCGAGGAGCATGGGGGGTCCCTGCAGCAGCTCAAAAACCACCTCTCCACTGTCCTCATGTTAGCTAATGAGGCCTAGAAGGGAAGCATTAGAACCCAGGAGCATATTGGGTTTAAATTTTGTGATTAATGGAGCATTGGAAAAAGCTAAATGAGTTGTTTGGAATGGAAGTAATTGGTACCATGGAAACAGACAGACTTGCAAAAGAAAGCCTTCTTCCTCCATGTTCTTTAGAAGCCTGGTGTCAGTAGAAATGAGACATCCTTGTCATGAAAGCAAATTTGACATTTTTTCATTTTTAGTGACCTAAAGCTAGCAAAATTACCTCAGCAGAATAATAAAAATGGAGACAAGCAAAATGAAACTGTTGTACAGTGCTATTCCAATGCAGTAACAGGAGGAGAAAGCTCTAGACTACCAGGATCTGCTTTGAGAGTTTGTTTGTATTCAATGATTATTGATTGGTTATTGATTCAATGGTTATTGATAAAGGAGCTAAACTAAGGACAGGTGATTCTTTGAAGTGAGGCATTGCTACAGATCAAGTAACAGGGCAGCCCCTGGCAATGGAGTCTGCAGTTAGTGGAGACATCACATCTAATCACTCGGGCAAACACTGACAACCTGGACAAGCACTGGTAACGTGCCGCATTTTTATAACTTTGTTTCTAATGCAGTAACCAGTAACCTGAGTTTGGGCTCTACCACAATAAACTTGATTTCTTTTTGACCTGTGCTTCTCTGGAGGTACTGGGTTTTTTTGTAGTAGTTACCTTGGAGGCTTCTGTGCTGATGTTCTAAGTATCAGGAGGTACCACTGTTGATCTTCTTCCATAAAGAATACCTTCACGCTTAATTTAATGGTAAAGGCTTAATCAGTTTTATCGTCAGTCAGGCACAACAATACCATGTTTAGGCTAAGATGTTAGTCTGCTTATGCCTCTAAGAAAGCATTAGCACAACTTTTCTCCATGACCAGTGCAGAATTTCATGACTTTTGACTCAGCTGTTCTACAGTGATTATATAGGACAAAAATTACGTTTTATCAAAACAGGTCACATACCAGACTTCATCTTTATCCAAAACTGTCCTGTATGTAGAGTTTCACCAGCGTCCACATCCGGGTGTTCAAGTTCTAGACTCATAACTGGGGCACTGGTCTCTCTTGTGCTTAATAAGCTTGTTTCCATTGCTCATTTTTTGACAGGATTACACTTTTTATGCCATCTTCTTCATCTCATTACTATATTTAAGCCTGTGTGAAACAGGTCTTCCCTCAGCTGAATTTCTGTAAGGCTGACTACAGTCAGTCCTCAGCAAAGTGTTTATGTGATCAGCACATGTAGGAGCAGCGGTCCAAGGAGGCCTCCAGTCACAGAGATCTGACAGCATTTGAATAATGGACTAGAGCAGCCTTGCAAATTATGAATGCACTCAGTCCACAAAGTGTTTTGATTCATTCTTTCATTAGGCTAAGGGCTGGTTTACAATTGGTACCTGTGGTGCCACAATGTGGAGATACTGCATCCTTTAGGTATTTGGCCGTATTCCTTTGGCAAGTGGTAAACAGCTGAAAAAGAGTTTTATTGCCATGTGTGGAAGGATCAGCACAGCATCAGCTAGCCAGGATTAAAGGTGTCAAGTGGGACCCAAATCAAAAACCAGGTCTGCTATGTGCAGTCTGTCTCTGTCTGATTACCTGGTCTGATCCTTTGGGACTCAGGTGTATGGGTGTGGGTAAATGTATCTGAAATCATCCCTACTGAGTGACAAGTGTTCAGTTCAGTAATCTCATGCTACTGCTTTCTGTGTGTCTTCTCCAGAACTATAAAGTCTTGCACAAGTATGTAGCTCTTTACGCAACCCACCTCATCCGAGAGGGCAGTTGGGACAAAGCCCTGAGCCTGTATGTCCACCATGGAGCACCTGCCAACCCACAGGTAATGAAGACAGCATGACATCCCAGTATGAGTTGCCAGAGTGCACTATGATCTGCTACATGAATCAGGTTTCCAGTCCAGCACTGGGATTGCCAGGTGTTCAGCATGTCCAAGCCACTTCAACCCTGCTATGGATTCCTGAGGAGGCTCCTCAGCTAGAGGACTAAAGGCAATCTCCTGGCATATTCTCCACAGAAAAGGAGTAGGGAGGGAGTTGAGTATTTGTGTTTGTTTTGAACACCTTAACCACCAAGACCAGAATAAAAGTAACCGTGTTTGCCTCTCTGAGAGCACTGGCTGGAGTAAGCATTCTTTCCCATTTCCCTGCCTTGCCCTGTAGTGCCCGTTGTAACCAGCAATCTGTAGCAGTGCTGCTCCAGGAGCCTGCGTGCAGAGCTGCCATTCCCTCAGCGTGTGCTTGACGGCAGGAGAGCTCCAGATTTTTGCTGACTCCCCATCTGACTCCCTCAAGATTCCTCTCCTTTTTGTTGCAGAATTTCAACATTTACAAGCGTCTCTTTGTAGAGATGGTGAATGCACCGGGCATGAATTGTGCCGAGGCCTACTCCAGCTGGGCTGACCTGCGTGATATTCTCTTCCATCTGGTGAGTGTGGGCGATGGCCACTGCTGGTGTTAAACTTCAACACCCTGGTGGCTCCTAGCAGGGGAGAAAGAAGAACCGGTCTCTAGCCAGGTCACATGGGCAGTATTTGTAGAACACAAGTTGAAGGGAAATGGGGAAATGTCCACAATGTGGACGGTGGAATAACAGGATATTGTGAAGTGGATATGGCTGGGCAAGAGAAGTCAGGGAAGATGACCCTGCACTCAAGGCGAAATCCTCAAAGTGAGTCTGGACACTGGCACTTGCAGAGCTCACCATGTCACTGCTAGATGGGAACCTATCACAATGTGCCCACTTTTCGTCCTACACCCATATTTGGCAGCCTGGGTGGGGCAAGGACCTGGGGAAAGCACAAAGCTACTGAGCCTGGAAAATAAGAGTCCTCCCCATCTCCTTAGAGATGCTTGGAGCTTTCTGCTCCTTCTTCCCTGTCCCAAAATACTTCAGCCAGAGCTCATGATTGCCTCTTCTCTGTTTCTGTCCCACAAATACCCACCACTAGCACAGAAAAAATGCACAAATCCCACTTTGTCCATCCAAACTCACCGCTGCTTCCAGTGCAGTCTGTTGTTGCACTACTGTTGGCTCTCCCCTTCTCCCACAGCCTCCTCCCTTCAGCACACTGTAGGACCCAGAGCACCCAAGGCCCAGCCCTTTTCCGGTCCCCAGAGGTGCCTGGATATTTCAGATCTTTCTGCCAACTTTTCCCTGGACTCAAGTGGATGAAGAGTGCCCTTTGTGCTCTCATGTTCTCACTTACTCTCCTTTTCTTCAGTGTGAAAACTTAGTAAAGTCAAGTGAAGCAAACACTCCAGCACATGAAGAGTTTGAAATGATGCTGCTGATCTCTCACTACTATGCCACCCGCTCTGCTGCTCAGGGCGTGAAGCAACTGGTAAGGTTTTTGAAGTTCTTTTGCCAGGTCACTACCCTGTGTGCAGAACCCTGTGGGGACATGCAGGTTCAGGGCTATCCATAGTTCGCTGTTCCACTTCATGGATCACTTACACATCATGGATGCATGAGAATGGGATGATAGTGATCTGGGAGCCTACCACTGGCAAGTGGAACTGGAGATGGTCTTCTCTGACTCCTTATAGTGTGACCTGCCTCCAGCCACCAAGGCTGACATGTAAACAAGTGGGAAGCTGATCCATATGCTTGCCATGACTTCTGAGGAGCATAGGCACCAGTAGAAATTTAGGAATCACACAAAAATCTGCTAAAATCTGGTCTTCCCAGGAGAAGCATTGCTTCCTCTTCAGCTATCCTGGTCTGTGAGAGCTGCTGGGTTTCACACATGGTCTTGAGAGCAGATTGGCTTTGCGCAGGGCTTTGGGAGCTCGTGGGCCTGTGTGCAGGGCTTCTCAGGGGCCTTGGGAGCTTGTGAGGCTGGGTGCTTGGCATCAGGGCTTTGGCAGATACTGGACATGTGTGCTGAGCCTTCTAGGGGGCTTTGGGAGCTCATGGGCCTGGGTACCGGGCCTCACAAGGCACTGTGAGTATTTTTGAGTCTTATGTGCACTGGGATTTGTTCTGGGCTACAATATATAGCAGAGTCCCTGTTGAAGTCTTGATCTATATGGGATTGTGGAATTGTGATAGAGCCCTGTACGAGCATGAGACTGGAGCTGTGATAGAGCAGGCTGTGAAAAAGAAAGGTTGTCACAGCTAGGACCCCAGTAAGAGTCATAGGGGAGACTGGGCCTTCCCCATGGCTGCGTGTGTAGATGTTGGGGGTCCAGAGACATGTCAGACAGAAAGAGCCACTTCTGATGTCTTGGAAACCTGTACAGAGTCACACAGTTTTGGCATGTTGAGGTGTTGGGTAGTCTGTTTTGGACCATGAAGGAGGGCTGGCCTTCCTGGTTCTGGGGTGATGAGAACCTATCTGGCAAACAGAGAAGTGAAATCTCCCTTCAATTCCTTGCCCCCACTCATAAATTCTTATGTGATTGAATACAAGAAGAAACTTACTGTGAGTGTGACTGAACACCAGCACAGGTTGCTTGGAGAGAGAGGTTGGAGGGTCTCCATCCCTTAGAATACTCAAAACGTGACCAGACATGTTCCTGAACAACCTGCTGTAGCTGACTCTGCTTCAAATGTAGCTGACTCTGCTTCAGCAGGGGTGGGGGTGGACTAGTTGATCATCAGAGATCCCTTCCAACCTCAACTATTCTGTGACTCAAATGGTGGGAGTTTGGGTGTGGCTTCTAGGAAAAAAATAGCAACGTTTATAAAGCAAAAGAACGTAATCTTCAGGTGACAGTCCTCCTGTGTGTTCACACAGTGAGGGTACCTACGGTCAGGACTGAAGTTTTTAACCTTTGTTTGTTATGTGTCTGGAATATGTGGGTATAGAGTCCCTGCCATGAGTCTGGGCCAGTATGATCTCATGAGATCCCTTCCGACCTGATTTTTCTGTGCTGATTGTTTTGGCTTTACTGTCCCCTGTGGCTGCAGGACACGGTGGCTGCCCAGCTGTCCATTTCCCTGCTGCGCCACACTGAGCTCCTCCCTGCAGACAAGGCTTTCTATGAAGCTGGGATAGCTGCCAAGGTAAGAGGTATCTGCCACCAGAGCAGCTAAGGAGGTGGAGGACCCTGGGCTCAGGGATTCTCAACTTTATCTTCCCCTATCTGCCCCAAGCTGCACTGGCACACCAGTAGCCACACTGCCATTGGAGGCCTTTCCTCAGACAGCTTGCCAGCTTCTGCATTTTGTCATGGCATGGTAGTAGGTAGTGGGAGGGCACACCTGAGCTACCAAGGGGACATGAACTGCAGACCCAGAGGGTAGACCAGAGGCCACATTATATTGCATGGCTCTGTTAGCATAGATGCAAGAGTCCTCACTGGTCTGCCTTGCTCTGGGTCAGCTAAGTGTTACCTCACTCCTGAGGCTACAGACTCTGACTGCCTGCCCAGATGCAATGACACATGGCAAGCACAGTAGCATATTCTCACTGTCTGATGCTGGCTGTGCAATAATACCTGACTCCATCTTGTGGGACAGCCTGTGGCTAGTGAGCTGGTTGTCCCAGTGGTTGCCTGTGAAGCAGTCCTCAGGAATGGCGAGCAGGGCTGTGCATTCTCCTGCTCTGTTACCTGTGCTGCAAGCAGTATATAGTGGCACAAACAGAACTACATCCTTTCTAGCTATTGCTCAGGCAGGAGAGTTGTGGCCATGAAGATAAGCTGCCTGGTCTTACTTGGGGTTTCTTTCTGTACTAGGCAGTCAACTGGGAGAACATGGCATTCATCTTCCTGAACCGCTTCCTCGACCTTTCAGATGTGCGTATATAGTCTGCTGGAGGGAGGGCTATCATACTTGAAATAACGATGGGCTGTACTGCAAAACCAGACCCTCAACCTGGCCAGGGTACTCCTGAGGCTCAAATGTGGCAGCACGTTTGAGCTGGTGCCGATGGAGAACCTTGAATGCTGCTCAGTGCGTGCATGCATGTGCAGCACTGTGTACCCTAAAACTAGCTGTAGAAGGACTTGCCATGCAAGGCATCTGAGCAGCCCTGACCCTGTCACTCTGTGTGTGCCAAAGCCACCATGCATTTATGTTGCAGCAAAGAGCAAGTTGGCCTAACAGTTTAGGCCTGTAGCATTCATAGATGCAAGTGCTGTTATGGCTTTCAGGATGATCTCATCTGAGTTGTTCCAAGGGAAGAAAAATTACCTGAGGGGTGGAGAGCATGGCCCAATGCTGTAGCCACTGTGATACAAGACCGAGGGGTCCCCATGCCAGTCAGCTCCTTCCTTGACTAGCAGATGGGTCACCAGAAAACACCAAACCGTAGGAAGCTGACAGACCTTACTGTACCAGTCTTACAAGTGCTGTCAGCAGCTGCTGGGAAACATGCTGTCTTCC
>JANZLQ010000017.1:29901409-29916043 GCA_026212715.1 Elanus axillaris | reverse complement strand
GCCCGGAAAGAGGCAGCAGTCGCGTATCTACAAAACAGTTTATTAAAAATAGGAAACGATAGAAATGAGATGCAGGGGCGGCGGAGCAGCCCGGGGCGGCGGGGGCAGGGCCCAGCGCTGCCCCAGGGAAGGCGCCGCCGCCGCAGCCCCCGGGCCGCCCGCGGGGGGACGCGTCTCCGCGCCGGCGCAGCCCGCAGCCCTGCGCCTCCGGTGCAGGCCGAAGCGCAGGGCTGAGCGGCCGCGCAAAGGGAGTAAACAAAGTGCAGCCAGAGGGGAGCAGGAGAGGCAGGCGAAGCGCCAGGCGGGGGCTGGGTAAGCCCAGCCGGCCCCGCAGCCCTCGGCCCGGGAAGGAGGGTGGTGACGCGCGCCAGAGGCAGGGGCAGAAGGGGGTACAGAGAGGGGACGGGGCTGGCCCCTGCTTACCTTTAAATTAAAAAAAAAAAGGACAAGGAAAAAAAGAAAAGAAAAAACAACCCAAAACATTTCTGTGCTGTGCAAAAGACACTTTGTACAATTCAAACAGAACAAACTCCATGCACATGAATGGGGCTACAGAACAGCCCAAGCCAGGACCCAGCTCTGCGGCACCACCTGGCAAAATCCCAACAAAAACAGGGCTGGAAATAATACTGATGCGCAAAGTCCCCTTTAATAGGCGGGCAGGGAGGATTGTCGCTGAGCCCAGCCCCGGCACATGCAGGATGAGCTTCCAAGCACTGCAGCTGGGGTCTTGCTGATGCCCTACAGTGATGGACAGACACAGAAGGGGTCGCAGGCAACAAAGCCACACCGGCCACCCGGGAGCTGAGGGTTGCTAAGATGACACAGTCACTGCAGTCAGGGCTCCGTTCCGGGTGTAGTAGAACTTGCTGAATGCCTCTTCAAGTAAACAGGTAAGTCTGTTCTGGTCAGCCTGGGAAGAACAAGCTTACAGTGAAAGGTAGGCCCACTCCATGCAAAGCTAAGAGCTTGGCTGAAGCCTGCCAGGACACATGGGCAGGAACACATCTTATTTCTCCTACCTCCCCAGCTAGAAAAGGACTGATGTGGCATAAGCCATTTAAGTTTGAGGAAGGAATGCACACCTATGTGCCTACCTGAGCCCCAGGCCTGCTTACCTCACTGATGAATCCAAGCTGGACCAGTTCAGCTGCCAGCTCCTGGATGTTGTCATCTGCAACACAGGTAAGGGTGTAAGTCCCAGATCTGAGCACACTGCTGGCCCCAGTGCACCACAGCATGGGAACAAAGGTACTTACTGGGCTGCAGGTCACAGCTCAAGTGTCGATTCAACTTGTCTTCCAGTTTCAGCAGCAACGTTAACTGCAGGGTAGAGAAGTTCTCCTGAGGGACCGCAGTCTGGCAGGCTGCCATAGGCTGTGGCCAGCACAAGCAGCCAGAAGCATCCCCATTAAACCCCATCAGGACCCACCCCCTCCAGAGCTCCACAGGAGTCTAACCAAACCACCACATCCAGTTCCATTCCAAACCACAGCCAGCAGCACCATCCTGCAGAGGAAGCCTGAATGTGGGGGTGGGCCAAAAACATGTGCTACATGCCAGGTCAGCCACAGGCATGGGCCTGGATCTGGTTTTGGGCCCCAAAGATGGCAGCTGCAGCAGCAGCAGGTCACACTAGGCACCAGCAGCACATCAGCATGCTGGAGCCATGAGCTCTGCACAGCTGTCCCAGCACACCCCCACAAAACACGCTCAGCCAAAAGATGGGAACATACATGGTGCTTCACTCCCTCCTCTACTGACTCAATATTGCACTGCATCAGCACCACCTGAAACAGAAGCAGAGACACGCTGTGACTGACTGCTGCTGCACAGCATCGCTGCCTGGGCAGGTACAGAGCTCCCATCTCTCACCTTGCGGGTCTCCACCTCAGCAGGCTCTGGAGTCGGGGTTTTCACCGATGGTGGAGCAATGGGAGATTTCACCACTACCTGCTGGGGCTGCTGGGGTCGCGGCATCCCAAAAGCTGTGAGTGGGTAGATACCATTCCTACAAGAAAGGAGCAGGGTCTGAGGTTATGCCTCTGAAATTTTTCCAGTCTTACACACAGTTAAATTTTCCCTTTAAAAAAACCCTCTTACCTTACATCCTCCAGGAACTTATCTAGCTCCAATGCTGGAGATTGTGAGAAGCTGAAAAAAAAAAAAAAAAAAAAAAAAGAAAGTACTGAGGTGAGAAGTCATCTAACAGAACCACCCACTCAAGTCTCTTCATATGCAATTTCAAATCCCCATGTCCTAGACTACAGCTGTGTCAGTGGGCAGGACAGAGACAGCCAGCCAAAGGCAAGAGACTCCCATCTTCCTGTACAGGAAGCAACTACTCTAACAAGCCAAGGATGAGACAACATTTTAATTATGGCAGAACAGGTATCACCTCCCTGTAGAGAGTTGTCCAGTGCAAACAATTATTTGGAAGCTAGCTCAGTAACATCATGTTCCTAGCAAGGTTTTTCAAAGACATCTGTCATACCAGGCCCATGAAGCCTGCATCCCATCTCCAGAAGAGCAACTTTTGTCATCTCTGTAATTTCTTTCCCCAATTGCGCATTCAGCTTGGTGGCTTCTCAATGTAGTGTCCCAGAGGAAGTCTTCCAACAATTCATTTTTAATTCCCCAGCCTCTAATTCCATTAAACATCTTCCTTGCTGGTGGTTGATGAAGGATAGGATAGTAAGCACTGACAACCCCTCCCCTTTGTGCCATAACTTGTCGTATGTCTGCTGCTCTTCCTCTTTCTCACCCTCAAGAACATACAGTTCCTCCATGTGGTGACAATGATTTCCAGTCCCGTGGTGAAGTCAGCTCTGATCCGCTCCAGGACTGTTCACAAAGGTTGCCACTTTGTACATGTACATTGTGCAGGTAACATCTTTAGATATTTCACCCAACTACCATTACTCTCTCTCCCATTATTTGGCACTCTAATACCATATTTTCTCTCGTCTACAGCTGCACAGCAGTGCATTTTCAACAAGCTGGAAATGGCCTTTTCCCACAGTATTACTTCACAGCCTTCTCAGACAGAGAAGCAGTTCTTTTTTTCTCTAAAGCAAGCTATTAATTGTCTTTTACACAGCACAAGGAGTTAGCGACACCAGTATAGTCCACGGTGAGTACCTCATTTCTTTCTGGTTTTGACTAACAAGGAGACACGGGCTCTCCTACTTTAATAATTCCCCAGCAGACCACTTTCCTCATCACCTTAGTCAATTCAGCTTTTTAGTGCCCACTTGACCACAGCTTCTTTTAGACTGGCTGCAACAAAAACTTTGAACAGCCAGTCTTCCCTGTACCACTGTCTTAAGACCGCTTTGAAGAATTTCAGAGATCAGCCAGAGGCTGCAAGCTGCTCAAATCCTGCCATGACCCCCCAAATGCTTTGCTGTTCCATCAGATCTGGTATAGGCTGCACATCTGCCTCACTTTCCCAGACCACTCTCCAGCCCTTTTCAACACGCACATCATCTGTTACTTTCCCATCCTCTAGTATAGTAGTAGTAGCATTCAGCAAAAATTTACCATTTTTTCTAGCAGCAGACTTTGCACGGCACACGATGCTAGCTGACATTTCAAGTTGTTACTATGCTTTCTTTTTCCTTTTCCAGAACCTCTGAGGTACTGCACTATCAAAAAGCAAGTCCCAGGCTGCCATACGCCAGATAGCCAATCCTCTGCAGAGTGAAGTCCAATATGTGTAAAGACTGTCTCTTGCACAGCTTTGGCTATTCACTCTTTAACCTCCATTTTGAACCTTTAATTAACAAAAAACACTCCAAAGGAAATTCAATACTGTTATTTACTAGCACTATGAAGATCAGAATGCCAGTTTTTAGAAAGGTCTATATGAATGAACAGTGAAATGAACAAATGAACAGTGCTTTTTTTTCCTTGTCATCTTGATTACTTTTGGTAGCCTGAGCAACCCAGAATGCTGGGCTACCCTGGAAGCACCCTGGTCTTCTCTGGAAATACAGGATTCACATCTTAGTCTTTTCAGCTAACCCTTCAACTAGCTGAGGTTTCATTACCCAGAATTTAACATCATTTTTTGGCGCTCTACTTGCCTCACACATATTACGGTCACTTGCTTAGGGAGCCACCTCTATAGCTTAAGTGGCTGCTGCATGTTACTGATAGCTGCCCAAAACAGCCTTTCCCTTTGCATATTGTAGAATAAGCTGCTCCATTACGAAAACTGTTTCTCCAACATGTTGGAATCCATTTGACAAGCCTGTGATTGGTCTGAGTCACTTCCCCAAACTGTTCAGCCAGGTTTTGCCAAGGACTGTTCCAGCTACAGTGTGTTAGTTTCCCACCCCTCTATCTGGGGAACAATTCACATCTTAACTGCACGGAATCTGTTCACAGAACACGGGTGCAAGGTCTTTTTCCACCCAGGAGTTACCTTCCATAGAATTTTTTGTGCCCAGAAAGTGACTGCTCCCTTTCATTTCCCAGTCAGTGGTGAAATACCAACACTAACTTGAAGGGAAGAGTCCCAGGCAGGTCCTTCAGCACTCACCCCAGTACCCATGCATCTGAGCAGCCCCCTCCAAGCACACCACAGGGTACTCACATCATCTTGACTCCTTCCCTGTCCACATGATTAATCTCTGCCAACACTGCACTCATGTCAAGGTTTTTGGTCATTTCTTCTAAAGCATTTTCAGGAATCATATCTATTTAAAAAAAAACCAAAACCAAGCACATAAAAAAATGAACAACTGCAATTCCTTTCCAACCTATGAAAAGCAATAAAAAAAACCCCAAAGCCTTTAGGCTGTTAAACTCCTGTGCCACAAGGCCCTGGTCCCTGCCTGTTAAGAGTAGCATGAAGGTCTTGGTTTCCAAGATACTAGCTGCACTGACATCTTAGTGAAGCTTTGCAGAACGTGAGATGTGCCACCCTGGGATCCCATACTCACGCTGATGTCCAACGATACAGTGAGCAGCCAGTAGCTTTAGTGATGGCACCTCAAACAACGCCTGATGAAAAAGGAGCTCCCGGGCAGTAGGACGCTTGCCAGGGTCCTGTTCTAGACACTTCTGAATGAACTCCTGAAAGACAAAAATTGCCTGAGACCATGTGCAATGCCAACATGTCTGCAGGGGTGCTGATCCCTCCTCACTCACCCTCTGCAAGGGGTCCTCCAGCAGCTGGATGGCACTGTTAATGGCCTCCTGGGGCACGTAAGACGACTCTCCATTACCCTGTATTTCCAGCACCGCCATCTGCAAACACAAAGCACTGTATCAGACTTCACTGAGAATTACTGACTACATTGAACAGAGCTCAAGGAGACCGCTGCCAAGTGTGAGATCATCAGCCAAGTTGTTTGGTGCTATTTAAGGTCACAGTTCATGGAGGCAGAGAGAGAATGACTGCCTCATTATGATAGTTTGTTTCCAGCACCCTAAGAGATTGCCAGGGAGACCTGAAAACTATGCCAGCATCACCTTAGACAGTAAGTATCTCCATTTTGAATCTCATGCTCCACTGGCCTGTACTTCTGCTTGATAATTCCCATCCTCTAATGAAACAGTAACTGGATCACTGCCAGAATCTGACAGTGTCCCTCCTGGCTGTATGAATAGCACTGTATTACAGGCAGAAAAGCAAGCACACAATGCCATCCAGAACTGGCTCCAGCCAACACACACACAAATTCCCAGCTAGGAAAGGCTGGCAAAAGATTCCAGAGACTGTCTTAAGAGACAGCTCTTGTGTGTTTCCACAGTTCTCTTCCTGCTTCACTTACGGGGTGTGCAGCACAGGTTGAGAATTCTTTGTGTTGGCTCTTTCTGACCATTCTTCCCAGAAAATACTCCTACCAGCAACTCCCACTCCCTAGACTTGGGCCTACTGATTGCAAGGACGGAAGGAACCACTAAGCTGCTAAGATCAGGTATGTCAGACTTCTGCCTGACTGCAACCAGCACCTGTATCACGTGGGGACAGGCTGGGCCAGAAAAGTTATGGACCACCTCTGTCCTCTCCTCCAGATACCACAGGGAGAACAGGTACTCTCCAGAAGGGGAGTTTTGTTTTCCATGTACATTAAGTACAGTTTGTAGCAGGCACTGTTCCCACCAGCCAGTGGGTTAGACTTCAGAACTGGCCAAGACCCTCAGAGTAATAAATTAAACATTAGGAATTTCAGAAAGAACTGTACATTACTGAGCTATCTGCTTCTTAGCAAGGCATTTGGGTGAGCCTCCATAGGGATCCCTCCAAGGCCAAGTGCATTTGGCTGAGAACAAAATGCACTCATTACCAAGTTAAGCCACCCATAACCACAGCATGTCCACATTCATTCTCTGTCACATAGCCAAATTGTTCCACGCTCACCTCCAGTGCACACATCCCAAAGGAGTAAATGTCCACAGCAGTGGTGACGTTGGCAACTTCTGTAACACAGAAATAACGCTCTGTTACCAGTCTATCCCTGCATTTAGCAGTACCAGCAGGACCACCTGTGTATCAGGCTATGATAATCTTGCAGCCTCCTCTCCCCTCCTCTGCTATCAAAAGACAGAGGAGTTGAAGCATTTGAGCAGGAAAATAACTCAAAACTGTTAATCTGACATCTGTCATGAGCTTGTAGCTGAAAACAAGATGCAGAACAGCTTGGAAGCATTAGCAAGGCCAACAAAACCAGGCTTGCAGCTGTAGCCACACCATACCTCCATATTCTGGGGCAAAGAAGTGCAGGTTCTTCTGCTCCTCACGACAGGTCTTCACGTGGTTGTTAATTGTGTCCGGTGCCACTAGAAGAAAGTCATGAATGCTTAGGATACAGGAAACCATAGCCCATCCCCAACTAGATCGTATGGAACACATGCAACTCCAGGGCCCTCTGGTGCCCAAAGGGGCAGCACAGTGGAGTTAAGTTGACCTTCATCAGTCCCCTCATCTCAGGTCACCTGTCCTGATATACTTCTCTGTTGTTTCCTTGGCTGCAGATCAACTAAGGCAGCTTAGCATTACTCTCCAAGAGCAAACCTGGAGACCACAGCTTTTGCCAAATAGGAAGACAAGCTGGGAAGGACTCCCCGTTGAAGTGCAAGTCCTGAAAGCACCTAACTTACATCAGATCTATAGTATTTATCACAAGCCACTCAACTATGACAGAAGCCGTAGGAACAGCCAGAGATGCCAAGATCACTGCAATTAGACACCACTTCAGGGCTCTAGGAGAGGGACAGACCTACAAGGCAATTCTTCCACATATCAGCAGGGCACTGGTGCCAAAGTACCTCAAAAGTCAAGTAAATCTGCTGAATGAGGAGAGATGACCACACTGACAGCAAAGGCCTCCCAGCAGCCAGCACCTCCACAGCAACAATCACAAACCACTCAGAGGTACAGGGAGGGAATAACTCCCAGCCACAAGAACAACAAGCAGAACACAAGTATGGATCCCCCATAAAAGAGAAGCCTTCGAGACAGCCACCTCTGAAAAGACTGCAAACAATTATCCAAAGCTAAACAGCTGCCTCCTCCAGGTAGAAACACTGAAGTAGGCAGGGAACAGAGAGTCACCATCCCATCTGAAGCTGTACTTCCACCTTTGAACATGACTGGCCCCACAGTCTCAGGTCTATCTCCCACTTAGTCAGCCTCCTGGACAATTGCAATTGGTCCTGGTCTGTGCTGTTACAACGTGGACTTACATAGGATGTGCCAAACCGCGTGTATTTTTCCAGGTGTTCTTGGATTAGGGCAGGACACACCAAACAGGATTCCCAGTTGAATGAGACTGAAGTAGTTCCCAGCCTCAGATGAAAGATGTTCTTTGGGCTCTAGTCAGACAAGAAGGATCTTCCTTGGTAACTCAGCTCAACCTTGCTGTGTGGCACATACCAAATCATATTATCTCATTTAAAGCATTGGAAACGGAGCTCGCTCCACTGGCCAGTGACTACCCCAACCAACCATTCATGAGTAGTTTACTGCTTTTTGTTCTTCAGCTAGCTCTTAATAAGAGTCCAGTAAGATTACTTCATTCCTAGTGCTTACCTGTTTACAGACACCACCAGGTCCTCTGAGCTTCACAGCACTAAGCAAAGTAAGCTAAATTCTTTGTCTTCCTCTTAAGACCTGCTCTGCATTTTCCCAGTGACACTGACTGCTTTAGATGAGCTCTGGCCAGGGCCATGCACAATCACACCAATTCTCTCTACGGGGGACTCTGCCCCAATGATCTTATCAGCACACACTAGGCAAGTGGGTCAAATCCTCCCTTGAACAGATCCTCCTCAGTTCCCAAATGACGAGCTCTGGACTTTTTTTGCAGCTTTCTATTTTGCACTGCTGAGTGAATTACAACTGGAATTGTCCAGTCCTCTAGGTCTTCCTTTCCTGGAAGACAGCCCTACCTCAACATCGCACATTCCCCACGTTTCTATTAACAGCCCCAACATTAATGAGATCGGTGCCTGAGGGACTCCAAAGCCCTCCAGTAGGGCAGCCCTTTTTCAGCCTCTACCCTGTCACCATGCTTCAAGCCAGTGCCTGACTCAGCGTACTGAATGTATCACCCAAGGTTTGTCCAGCACAACAGGTTCTCATATTGGGCTTTCTAAAGAGATTCCCAGACATCCACAGTGGAGAAGTCCTTTTAACTTGCTTTTGTCTATGGGCAGTATCTGCCTTAAGTAGCCTGCTGGGTATGTCTAGTCTATAGGTGGCTACTAAGAGAGGAGGGGCTATGTCAGGTCATCTCCAGTAGCTGGATTTCCTTATCATTACTGCTCTTTCCTGTTTCCTTTCTGCAGATGTTTTAGCCAGCTTTAACAGTACTGCCCCCTCCCCCCTCTAAGGAATTTAGTCTTTTCTACTCAAAGAACAATTCACCACTGTAAAACCAAACAATTTAATACTATCAAATGAGGTTTTGCCTTTTTAAATAAAGAAAACCACACACAAACACCCCATACACTGCCACTCATTACTTTCAGAACTTCTGCTGGAGACTTGCAGGAACTAAAAATAATTTTGCCTAAATCTACAGTATACCACTGGTGGGCAAGAAGGGTGGCGATAAGGACAGCTACAGCCCTGTGACAGGCCAGAGGCTGATCACATCCAGAAATGCAATATTGCTGCAGATGCACAAGCCACCTGAATACCGTGAATTTTGTGACCAAGAACAAATTTTTCCTCTGAGTGTCCAATACCATTAAGATTTTGGAATTCCCCTGAGGCCTAGGCCCCTATGCAATCATAGGGTCTCACTGATCCCAAATGTGTTTGGTCTGAGTCTACAAGAACTATTACTTTGTCTCAGTTTTTGCAGAAGAGGGTATTTAAGACTTCAGAAACCCTTCTGCTCTGGAGTCTGAATTTTTTTTTTTTTTCCCAAATGGAATACTGGAAGTCTTTGTGCAGCATGCAGCATACATGAACTATCAAAACAGCTGTTTTTGTGAACCCTGCTAAACATAACATCTATTGCATGCAAGATTGCCTCTGACTACCAGGAAATAACTAGACTATCTGGGGATATAAAATAGGACTTTTTATAAGTCTTCTATTCATTCCACCTTTCCTATCACAGCACAATGGATTGTAGGAGTAAACAGGAATCCAAAGCCCATCTTCAGCTATGCAGTTCTGTACAGCCAGAGGTCTGGCAACCACCACCAAGATCCTGTGTGTAGCTGAGCTGCTGCCAGGGTAACACCGCTGTCTGGCAAGAGCCAGACCCCTGAAGAAGGTGAGAGGCACCAAGGCCTGCCCTGAGAAAAAGGCACTGTGTCAACAGTGACAGCATTGCAGAAGTTCAGCACAAGCCATCAAGCGTTGCACCAACATCCTCAGGCAGGAACTCTGGCACAGTACTACCCAGGACAATGCTATCCTGCCAAACGTGGAGCAGATCAGTGAACTATAAAGTCATCTTCCAAAAGATGTTTTGATTAGCTTCATTTTCCAATGCGTCTTTAAATACTGTTACTGCCACGTGTTGGATGGTAAGGGTCAGTTCACTATCCAGCCATTCTGTCCTTTGCTCCTGGGCCCTGTTTAAGAACAGGGAAGAGGCAGTAATCAATCACAAGAAGGTTTTATCAACAGAAACATTAGCCAGTGACGTAACATAGGCACTCCCACACCAGAAAGGCAAGTACAGTGGAATCCAAGCCCAACCTCTGTCTACAATGGTTGTCTGCACCTCATTAAGGACTTGATAAGCTTCTCTGCATCCAGGTCCTACGGACATTTTGCAGTGGCGCCAGAATTTCTGGGAAGAGCTGGGCTTGCACTGTCTGTGGGAACCTTCAACTTAGACACACTTTGTGAATTTGAATTTGCAGTTGTAGGCAGTTTTGAATTTGCTGTTGTAGGTCATCCAGAGACCTGTCCCCTCTGATATTCTGTGATCCTTGTGCCTCCAAACTTGCAGAATCCCACTGGAACTCCTCAACATATTTTTCTATTGCTGTTACAGAGACTGACTCTACAGCTGGGTTTGATTAGCCACACTTGGCAAGCCTTTTTCCTGTTCTAGCAGTTTATATCGCAGCCCACATACAACTTGGCTGGAAGTCACATGCATAACCTTGCTCTGTTATTGCAAGGCTGAAGTAATGCAACAGTAGAGCAATGGCATAACACTACCAGATTCTTCACTCTATGCCTCAGAGCTAAGCAGAGACAGCCTTGCCAGACACACATCTGTTCCAGTCATCACTGTGACAAGCAACGACCTTCTATTGAAGTCAACTCTGAAAAACTCACTACAAGCATGTTAAACAAGGCAGGCAAAAGTGCTGTTACACCTCGTGACAGTATTTTAGAAGCTGCGACAAGAAACTTTGTTTTGGTCTGGTCTAGTCACTATTGTAGGTCCCTCACCTTGGTGTGCAAGCCAGTTAGCACAGATAGAGGCTCCAGAGGAGCTTTGCCTGAGCATACTTTTTAAAACAAACTCCTAACAGTACAAGGTCAGAATACACACTTTAAGGTACCTCTGACAGAAGCTCTTCTGACTGATTCACATGACAGCTACCTGCCATCCACTACTATATCTAGTGAGGACTCTTAATTCTGTGAATAATCAGATGCATGAAGGCTAATGACAGTTATGTTAAGCAAGACAAACAGTGAAGGTCAAAAAGAAAGCCAGATCACCAGAATTAACAACAAACATGCCTCTCAGCCACAGAGAAGACAACAGCAAGGGGCAGACTACAAGACATAGCACCACATGACTTATGAGTCCATTAGGGAATTAGCAAAGCAAAGATGAATTTTAGAAAAGGATTCAGCCTAATATGGTGTCCGTGCAGGGCAGACAATAGGAACAGACATGAAGTACAGCAGAAGGTAGGACAAGCAACTTGCCTTTGGCAAGCTGAACTGAGTCTGACAGTAAAAGCATAAAGAGAAATAATCAGCATTACTACAGGAACATGCAGAGCTTGCTAGACTTCTCAAACCCTCAAGGACATGCTAGAGCAAAGAGCTCACCAGGGTAAACAGACAGCTCATCAGAGTGCCCGTCAGTCAATAGGACTGTCCGCCAAGAATACCCTTGGTGGTATTACTTCTCAACTGTCACCTGTGGCAGGTTTTAGCAGAGATGCCCAATCACACAGCAACTTGCCCTTTTAAACACTACATGCTGCAGAAGACATTTTCCTCTTGTGCTGTGTCCAATTCACACCCACCTTTGTTACGCATTCAAACTTCCGACTTGCAAGTAGGAAAGACATTCTGCCCAACAGTCCTTCCTTTCCTCCTGAAGTAGCCATTGAAGCACTCAGTCTCTTGCAAATGCCTAAGCATTGTCCAAAGCAAGAGTATATTACTCCACTCTTCTAGTAAAGTGCTCAAGTACACTGTACTCCAGATTTCAGCAGGCTTAGAAAGCAGAGGAAAACAAGGTAACAGCAAGAAGGATCAACAACTAACCTTTAAGATTAGTCCCAGGCTTGCTATGCAATCCAGCAACAGGGGACCTTACCTATGCTGCACTGTACCAGCACCACAGGAACCCAAAAATAATCAACTGAATGCAAGACCATCTGTTTGCAACTATAAAGGGATGGCCACAAGGCTAGGAAAGGTATGAGGCCACATTATATATATTATATACAGGGGATAATAAATCACCTGTACTCATATGCTCAAGACACTTCCACTGATGCAAAAAGGTATAAGACTGCACAAACCAAGACATTTCACAGTTCACTTTATCTGCACACAAAGATGACAAATGCATTTTTATTAGGGAGGGCAAAGCCTAGAAAATAAGCAACTAGGAGGCTATTGGAAACAAAAGTAAGCATACAGCCGTTAAACACCGAGTCAAACAGGAAAAGCAGTGGCAAATTTATCACAGAATACAAGCATCCTACAGCCCTACAGATCTATATCAGGGATTGTAAACAGTGTCTGCAAAGTTATTTGTAACACTGAGTCACCGGAAGCAAGAGGATTTTATTATTTTTAACAGCTGAATATCTAATGAGATGAAGGGGCAAAGAGGTTCAGTATATGAAAAGTTCACTACATACAGTTCCCACTGCCAGACAGCAGGCCCCCAGCTGCTTACATCTATGTTTATTCTCACCATATCCATTGACATTGCTTCTGAGTAATATAACTAATTTCTGCTTAAAAACATTGCCCACATTTTACTTCAGAGAAAATACTGCTGAAGCAGAACCAGTGGTACTTGCAACAGAGAGCTGATATCATACAAAAATTCATGTACTTTGAGAGAGGTATCTGTCTCCACAGAAATTAATACAGAATAATAAAATCATGAGATAGCTCAGGGTAGAAGGGACCTCTGGAGGTCACCTTGTCCAACTCCCCTGTTCAAGCAGGGACACCCAGAGCAAGCTGCCCAGGACCACGTCCAGACAGCTTCTGAACAGCTCCAAGGATGGAGACTCCATCACTTCCCTGCGCAACCTGTGCCTGTGTCACCCTCATGATGAAAAAGTGTTTCCTGATGTTCAGAGGGAATCTCACAGAGTCCAGTTTGTGCCTGTTGCCTCTGGTCCTGTCACTGGGCATCACTGGGAAGAGCCTGGCTCCATCCTCTTGGCACCCTCCCTGCAGGTATTTATAGACATGGGATAAATCCCCTTGAGCCTGCCCTGCTCCAGGCTGAGCAGTCCCAGCCCCCTCAGCCTTTCCCCATGGCAGAGACGCTCCCGTCCTTCAGCATCGTGGTAGCCCCTCACCAGACTCACTCCAGTATGTCCATTATGTCTTATACTGGGGAGCCCAGTACCGAACCCAGCACTCCAGGAGGGCCTCACCAGCACCAAGCAGAGGGGAAGGATCCTCTCCCTTCACGTGCTGGCAGTATTTTGCCTAATGCAGCCCAGGATATCATTAGCCTTCTCTGTGGCGAGGGCACATTGTTGGCTCATGTAAATATGAAGGCATACAAATGAATAGTGGAAGGAAAATTATCATGCCGTATCAGATTTCTTGTGAAGCAGGAGATTATATTTTTATATCTAAGTAAAAAAGCATTCAGAGTTTTCCGAGTTTTAAACTGACATGTTTGACCACATCCATTACATGGAAGCAGAAAGTGGGAGTAGGCAGAGCAGGAAATGCAAGACTGTAGATGCAAGAACAGATAAAAAGGAGCTCTAAGATAAGTTCTGGTCAATCCTGGCTGCAAGCAGGCTCTTAGGCAGGGACTTAGGAGCTTATTAGCACTTTATCTGAAGAGTTCATGATACAAACAACCTCATTCTGAACAAAGTGTATAGGGAGACTTGAAATCTGCACACAAAACTAAGTTCTAAGTTCTAGACCAGAGGAATGAAGGTCCTACAGATCGGGCAAACCCCTATGTAGGTTGCATCATCTGAGTGTAATACAGTATTTATATATAGAAAAAAAGAAGGGGCAGCACACTGCTGTTCTTGCTCAGTTCATTCACAAGTGAAATGGCAGGGCACTAATTAACTGCAGTAGCTTCACATCACAGTGCAAAAGTTACATGCAATCAGAAAAACAAGAAAAGACATTCACTGATATGCTATGGACCAAGCCACTCCAGGGGAATCTTTTGCTCCCAGAAGATGTACACTGAAAAACAAAGTCATCAGAAACACGACTATGAAAATTATTTGATGCTTTGAGCAGCTCTGCTTAACAGAAATTTGGATTGAACCAGTATCAATGCATACTCAACTAAAATGCAATTAGGGTCCACAAATTTGAGTACTTCAGGTTTAACTTCCCCAAATTTCAGACTTCACATCTCTGATTACCATTGTTTCACAACATGCTGAAGTGAAGCTGTGCAAATGACCTTGGAAGATTAATAAACAGAAAAGCTTACCCTCTGAAAGCAGAAGCTAGAGTGAAAACACTATTTGGCCCATATGCCTCAAGGCCTAAATCACAAAACTGTCTAGGTTGGAAGGGACCTCTTGACAATATAGTTCAACCCCCCTGCTCAAGCAAGGCCAGCTACAACAGGTTGCCCAGGACCATGCATGGTTCAGTTTTGAGTATCTCCAGGCAGAAAGACTCCACAACCTCTCTGGGCAACCTGTTCCAGTGTTTAACTGCCCTCACAGTAAAAAAAAAAAAAAAAAAAAAATTGGTAGCCTATGGTGGGGGGTTGT